>CAKAOH010023990.1:0-13905 GCA_916701665.1 Sebastiscus tertius
TATCACTCTAGATTTCAGCTGCTTGGCAGTAATGTTAGCTGACCAGACCAAGGTCTCTCCATCAATCACTGCTGATCCTAGTGTTGGCTTTTCCCGCCTCAGCCTCCCGACCGCGGCCGGAGGGAACGGGGGAGACACCGGAGTTTTGGTCGGAGACGATAACGTTTCTCTCTGCGGAGCCCCGTCACTTCACAAGACACGGGAAACCTCTGTTGGTCTGGAGGAGCTGCAGCAGTTATTTCTGACCAAACGTCCACTGAACATTCACTAGATATTCTCAGAGCTACACTAACTCTTCTGCAGTGTGGAGTGAGCAGCATGCACGTGAGAGGTGGAGAGAGAGAGAGAGAGAGAGAACGAGTGCGGTGTGTGAGTGAAGGCAGGCAGAGGAGCAGAGGAGCAGAGGAGCAGAGACTCCGGTCCTGGAGACCAAAGCTACGGTCTCCTCCGTGTCCTCCGACCACGGCCAACACTGTTTAACAGACGGGCTTCACTAGATACAACCAAGAGGTTTTGGTGCTTCAGTGTAGTTTGTGTTGGAGTCTGAGTCTGAACAGCGTAGACACACGTGAGCTCACATGGGACACCGACCTGCAACGATTTATACGTGGAAGAAGTTACAGTCCCTTTAATAAAAATGCAAACACTAATAACAGGAGACAAACTCAGACTGCATGAAAGTTGGACATACTACGCTCCCATCCACACCGACTGTAATATCCAGAATACTCCAGCTTTGTGTAACGCTGCAGGGTGTAACAGCAGTTTGGCCACCATCTATTGATGTTTTCTACAGCCGATGAACTACGGGGAGGGTTTTCATTTTTTTTTTTCTTAATCCACCTCAGGGAAGATAGAGGGCATCAGGCGGCTGTTAGAGTACAGAACACATTTCTAAAAGCCAAGATGACTTGAGTTTACCCTCCGAATGTTTCACATTCTGTAACATGTTGCTGGGGTCAAAGTGTGTTTTTATGAGCCAGGGTTTAACGGCTGAGAAAACGCAGCACAGAGAAGCAAGGTTCAGGCTTCTCAGGCCAGGCAGCAGCACAACTAGCAGGCTGAAACATGTAGCCGCCGGACCTCAGCGTTGACTGACCCCTTTACATGCCCAATCACAACACTGCAGTGAGTTGCACTGAGCACTCCTTCTGTGTGTAGGCGTGTGGGGCAACAGTGACTTCAAAACTTTGTTAAAAGATAAAATGGGAAAAAAGCGATGAGCTTGCTGATGATATATATATAGATATATATCTATATCTATATATATCTATATCTATATATATATATCATCTATATATATATAGATGATATATATATATATAGATGATATATATATATCTATAGATGATATATATATCTATATCTATATAGATATAGATATATATATACACACATATATAGTGTGATGTTTCATATAAGAGGGTATTTCTGTGTGCATGATTAGTAATATGTGTAGGAGTGTATAATAATAAATAAAGGAAAGAGGTTGTGTTCTGAGAATAAAGGAATAAGCCTTACCATCTTTTCCTAAACCTAACTTGGTAATTTTATTTTGAAAAGAATGGAGTGGAAATTGACACATGCGTTACATTCGTAGAAAAAAGCACAAAAAACCCCGTAAAAAAGTTAAATTAGTGTCTTTGGTACACGAATCAAATAGATGAAATGTTGTGAGTATTTCACAAACTGCCCAGTGCTGCTGTGTGTCTCTGATGTGTTTGATTCATTAGCTCACAATGGAGAATGGACCACCAGAGGAATGTGTTGCTATGTGTTACGTGCTGAAAACCTCCTCTGATGGGAAGATTGTGGCAGAAACCAAAGAAACAGACTGGAGCGAGAAGACAGAGGAATGTGTGGAACAGAAAGAGAGGAGTCTGGGGAGAGAATCCCCAAAGCCTGAGATCTGCTGCCTCATTGGCAGCTTAATGGTCTGTGTCATAAATGGTGTCACCACCTCATCTCCACTTGCCCCCCCCAAACCTTCATCTCTACACCCCCTCCGCCACCCGCCCCATCCTCATCTGTCTCCGCACAATTTCCTCCTCCGCTGCTGCCTCGCTCTTTATTCCGAGTCTGGCAGATAATATTTCCAGTCCCACAGCAGAAGATCCTATCTCCTTCTGCTCAGCACCTGCGAGCATTAGCCCAGATTTACACTTTTTGTTTGGGGGAAGAAAACAAAGTCTATCTTCAAGTCACTCAAGTCACCAATTTAGAAGATGTCTAAAAATAATAAACAGTGTACAGGCCCCTTTAACGTCTAGTAAAGGACACAAAGACCTCTCAAATACATATCAGGTGTATTCTGTCAAGAGAAAAAATATATACACATGACGATCTGCAGACTAACTACTCCAACTTTATTCTCAAACACATCCGAGACTTCACCAATCTGTCCACGTTCAAATCACAAATCAATACTCACCTTTCTAAAACAGCTTTGTTGTTGTGTGTTATATATATATATATATATCATGTTGTTTTTTTATGATCATTTTAACTTATTTAAAGTGTCTCTAGTAGGGATGCTAAATGTTCTTAATCGGTTAACGAGGGTCGGTTATTGGTTATTAACCGTTAACCGACAAGATTTGTGCCTCTCATGCAGCGGTGTACCAGCTGCAGGAGCACAACAGATATTGGTTGACGGGGGTCTCCAGTTCACCGTCCAGGAGCCTTAACTTAGCAGCTACGATGCTGCGTTCACTGTCTCCAGTTCACCGTCTGGGAGCCTTAACTTAGCAGCTACGATGCTGCGTTCACTGTCTCCAGTTCACCGTCCGGGAGCCTTAACTTAGCAGCTACGATGCTGCGTGCAGTGTCGCGGACATTCAGCCACTTTCCCAGTAAAAGTCTCCCTGGTATATAAATATAGGCTTTATACAACTCCTGTTGATTAGCTATACCCTGATGATGACAGCAGACAGAACAGTCAAGCAGAGAATTATATAAAAAGAAAATATACTCAAGCTAATTGTAGCAGTCTTGAAGTAAGAATCCCCAGAAGGAGGAATGCATACTGCAGACACTAATGCACGCTGTTGACCATTTTGACAATGTTGATCTTTGAGAGAACCGAAAAGTCCAAAAATGAAGGGAGCTGTCAACTTCTGTGTTGCACCATCCAATTATATTTAATCCTGTTCTCCTGGAGTACAACACTGATCCACAGAACAGATAGAGAACGGTTTGCAGTCAGTGAGACAGTAGTCGATAGATAGTAAATATCTGCTGACTTGTTGCCTGCTCAGTAACATCTATGTTGTTCTATAAGTATGATAAGATGACAAGTGTACAGAGAGAGTGCAGTGGGAGTAATCAATGGATGACTGACTTGCTGGTGTCGAGGCACCGTAGGGACGGAGGATCGAGGTGCCGCGGGTAACAGACGTGAAACAGGACACCCGCAGGGACAGGAAGTATGCCTGTGAATTCAAGCCAATCAGAGGATAGTACCCATCATCCAGAAAATGGTGCCAAAGAGCTCAGGGAGGTTTAATGGATCAGCGGAGAGAGTGAGAGAGAGATCATCATGCAAAGGGATAGACAAAATGAAAGACTTTATTCTTCAATGTTTTACTGGATTCCCCTCTTGAAGATGGAATCATGGGAAGTACAGGATAACATGTGAGTGACTCCGCAGCTACGGTGCAAAATGCAAATAACGTGTTCTGTGCATTGATGACAAGACAGATATGTGGAAAAGAGTTTTACTAAAACAGGTGGTTGTTACTCATTGGAAATGCATGGCAGTAGGAAATAACCCTACTGTAATAACCCTGCACCCTTAACCTTTATTAATCCAAGGAAGGCTGGATTTGTATGTGACGCAAGGGGTTAAAGTCTCGCTGCACACATACAGTATAGTTATAGCACCACCATAACACAGAAAAGATGTATTGTACATAATCGGTTCCTGTGTTTACATTCTTTCATTCAGTTTATGATACAGAGCGACGATGGGAAGCTTTGTTCTGTCTCATTACCACGGAGAGAGAGAGGGAATACTTAGAAAGAGACTTTAGACGTCCAGTCGCTGTTTATTTTCTGTCTTTCAGCGTGACGGAGTGGTGACTATGCTGAGCAGAAGCTTTACAGCAATATATACTGCTCATATATGAACACAAGGAATGATTACAGGAAGCAAAACCTGTTTCAGTGTTGATGTGGTCACCTGACTATTGTTTTAACATCTGCACAACACAAGAAACATTGTAAACCTAGCTTTTAAGATCTCTGTCCCTTGATCCGTGTTTCAAGACGGGTCGGGTGGGTTGCCGACAACGCCACAGATCCCTGGCGCCTTTTACGTGGGCCGCGGCACGATGCGGTCGGGGCGCGCAGAGGACAGTCCACCCAGGTCGAAAGTCGCACTGGGAGCAGGGAGCCCCGTCATGGTGCGGCGAGGTCCGGGCGGGGAGCGCTATAAAGCTGCAGCTGCGAGCCACCTTCACCCCGAGCCTTTCCAAGCCGACCTAGAGCCGGTCGTGGCGCACCGCTTCGTATGCGGGACTCCCCAGCCTGCTGTGTGTTGCTTACCTACACCTAACTTTACTTAACACTTAACTTCCTAATTGGCCTACAAATGTACATCAACCCTGGAGGATATTATCAGCTGAACACACCTGAATGTCCAACTGAACTGTTGGCAATCAAGTTGCATTGTGGGTACTGTAGACGGCAGGTTTTGACAAGGAAGAAGAATGTGAAATAAAAATGGAAATATCTCTGGTTTCACTGCTTCCATTTTTTGTCCTTTTTTTTCAACTGTCCAAAAGAACTCAACTCCTTTCACACAATCCTTCAATGAATTGATGTCTAATCTTCACAATGTTCATGTCCACCGTGAATAATCTGTTTCCATGTTCATTTTACAAAACGGTGTGTGTGTGTGTGTGTGTGTGTGTGTGTGTGTTATAAAAACCTCTGTGCTTCAGACGGCTCAATCAATAAGGTAAAAATAAAGACCGGTTTCTTGACCCTCTTCATCTCATCCAGGCCTGAATCACCTTCATCAGCGGTTTCCTCCTTTTCACTAGGTGTAAGCCAACCCGACGAACTGCCACGGCCAGATTGGAAAAAAAAATGACAAATGAGTGAGAATGAGGAGGAAACTCAACACTGCATCAAAAGATATCGAGCGCTAATGATTAATCAATCCAGATATGCAATGCTGAACGCTTGTTCGGAGTAAGATCCGCTTATGGATTTTTCCAGCAGCTTGACTTTTGTTCTGCTTGATGAGGCTGTCACAATGCTACCGCTCAGTCATTCTGCCTATGCTTTCATACACCGTCAATACAACATTGTGCAACAACAATAAGACCCAGATCAATACTTCCAATCAAATGTAACTGCAAATGCATTTATGGAGAGGACCTCGAGGTCAACGGGAGTCGTAGCAGGAGCTGTGACAGACAAATGGACTCATAAAGATCCAGTAAATGCTCAATAGAATGGCGGTCTCTGGTCACACAGCACACAACACTGAGCTGCTGTGCAGTTTCACATGTGTTAATGTGGATTTGCATGAACAGGCGAGAACACGATCGGTGACATTGTCAATCATCTGATGTAAATGTTTCTAATTTTATAACATCCTCACTTGTTCACGGCTGAGCTGGTGACTAATGACTGTGCTCTCGGCGCTTTATCACAGAGCTCCAGTGATGGGGTATTGATCAGACAAATAATGGCACATCTGTGGCATCGGATATACATATGCTCAGAACACAAACACACGAGAACAAAAAAAGTGTGGGCTTTAAATGCAAACGCATGCATCTTTCAGGGATTTACACAACCATAAAATGTCCAATCAGGTTTATTAGCGTCAGAGTCACCAGAGAGGCTGTCTGCATGTACAGTATGTGAGAGGAGAGAGAGGATATAGCAGCACACATTATCCTGCGTCTGTTGTTGTTCACTGAGCATGTTTTACAACCTCTGCCTCGATTACATTTTAATAGACTTGGTCTCACACAGAGTGAATAAGGGGAAGTGTTTGGACTGCTTTTATCAGCTCTCAAAGAAGCATGCTTCATACTGTATCCTATAAACGTTTTCATGATCACCCAAGAGAGGTGAACACAATGTTATCACAGTAAAACAGTATTCTGTATGAACGACAAAAACCGCAGTCAAATCACTCATACCGGGTTAAAATGATAGTATTGATTTTAGGCTATAGATGATTAATGTGTGTATGTAATGATGATGGTGGTGTAGGACTCGTGTGTGTGGTTGAGATAAAGGTTGTCTTTGACTGGAGGATAATGTCGGGCTCTAAGAGCAGTCATTTCTCCCTTTTACCGGCTATAGTAGTTTGACCTCACTGTTTCTGTGCCTGGTTGGAGCCATTATACTCTTCATCACTGATCATCAACTGGTGAGGAAGATTACTTTTTACCTGGGACGTATAGATTTAGCCTCAGTGTTTTTACATAATATGTATGACATGTTCTTCTTTTACAACAAGAGAGAGCATGGAGTCAGAGAAGTTTGAACCATTCCAGGCCGAAACGGATCAGAAGAGTTTTGATTTTTCAGTTTCTGATGTCAGTAGTTACTGAACGGTCCTTGGCTGTGGCGTGGGCCAGCCTGGCCCTCGCAGCTGCAGACAGCACAGAGCGACTTGCTACCCGTCAGACTGGGCCAAACTAATATAATAATGATACGAGCAGCTTCTCCCAATTTGGACTGAATCTCCTTTTTGTTGAAATCTGATTGGCTCAGTCATATTCACTGTGAACGTGATGAGCTGTGAGGCTTGTAGTGGAAACATGCTTATACAAGCATGTGTCAGCAAGACGACCTACAGTGTCTTGGAGGTCAGCATCATCAGATTCTCTTCATACCACAAAAACTGTGTTAGTGTTAAAATTACAGCCAACATTTGTTTAAGCCTCCGGGCTGAATTTCAGTCTCAGTACGTCCCTGGTCATGGGCTTCACCACTTTTGTCTACTTTTTATCTCGGATAGTGGAAAAATAATGCAAATATTGATTCAAGGTCAATTTGGCTGTCTTGGATTTTCAAATGGCCAATGGTTTATAATTGCTTTGTGACCCCTCGGCAATCATCATGCCAAATTTAGTGCTTCCGATCAGCCTGAGCATTAAGACCAAAGGGTATTACACATGCGCAGTGTAGCTGACCTCGCCTCCTTCCTTCTGAGAGCAGAGAGATACGTGTGTGGATGTGTGTGCGGGAGCTGCTGTCCGTCCGTCCGCCCGCGGTGAGAAAGAACAAAGCAATAGATAACGAGATGAGAGACAACGTAGTGTAACGTTATACAGACATAACAAGGCTGCTGAATGAGAGAGGCATCCGCCGATACGTTACACGGAAACACACCGTGTTAATAAGAAGCCGACCGCCTCACGGTACCGCCAGCTGGGAGCTGGGATCTGTCTTTAAAGTCACGCGTTGGCGGAGGTCTGAGCTCTACGAGTGCCATTCTAGTTGTGAACTGTGTGTACGCTGTGCAAGAATGGAAAGCTTGACAGGTAGACAACAGGAGGCGGGGCTCAATGAAGCGTCCGTTTGGACAGTCTGCCAATAGGCATCAACAGGACAAAATGTAACTTTGCATACATAATTTGTAATAATTGCATAAATGTAATGAACACATTCTTACTCCCCAGAGAACAAACCCTTTTGATTTGAATATATGTCTTGGCCTTTCTGTATTGCCACCCTAAAAGCAAGTTTTGACTTTTAGTCCGATTCCTGAGGCTGTAAGAAGAATAGATAAATCATGTAAAAGTTCATCCCAGTGCTTTCATACTGTTCGGTGAAAAGCCTTCTGGGGATTCTAAACCAGTGTGTTCTGTTTCTGTGAAACTGCTGTTCTCCTCTGAGTGAGACATGCTGGGAACATCGTGACTCAGATTCCTGACAGGAGCTGCACACAATCCATACCTTACAGAACGTGGTGGTAGAACTTCTACCTGTCAGCAGTGATCCATACCCGTTTCTGTCCGCTGCCTTCACAGTCCCACCGAAGCTTACTGTACCTATGTAACAGTCAGGATTACCTCTAGTGGCCCTACAGTACAGGAGAACACAGTAGAAGGAAGTACACTGTTTGATCACTAGACTGAGACTGAGTTGTACTGTTGTTTTCCATACCTGCTCCAGCGTTGTGTGGTGGAGGCCGCAGCTATCGCCCGTCACAGAATGAGGTGGCTAAAAGGCAGGGAACCCCCCCCACACCCCATGGTCAAGATACCAGCTCATTACAGGACTAACAAATAGTCAAACAAGCACTTTCATACCTCAGATCTATATGCAGTTAAGACTTTTACAACTGAGCTACAAGACTATTGACGATGCACAGCTACCTACGCAACAGCTGGGAGAACATGCAGCGTTAAACACTGAACATCTGTGTCACTGGAAACTCTTCATCTCTGTGGCCTGAAATCAAAGCATCTCAGGCTCAACATAAATCAATTCAGAGCAGAGACTGCAGTGTTACCTGGTAAATATATAATACATTGATTAAAGGGACTGTTTGTAAGAATCCTAATGTCTTGTTAACAGCTTCACCTGTGTCCGTTAAGTCAACTAAAGTCAGCGTCCTGTTGCTGGCGCTTGTGCTCGCTCTACATAGACATGAACGAGCATCGCTCAACACACAGGATATACACATACAGTATATATATATATTGGGGAATTGTGACGTTTTTACCTATAGGGCTAGAACGGATACCCCATTGTAGGATAAGTGTGTACCAATAATAAAAAAAAAAGAACGAATGATTACATTTGCATTTAAATAAAGCCATGAAGGACGGGCAAGATTACACTAATAAAACTGGCTTTATTAAACCAATAAAACAGATGCTGGGTCTTCATGTGAAGAATCTTATCAGCATACTAATTTACTGTTGCTAACCTGGAACCTGGGAGGCATCTCGGTATAGATGGATATTAGGGTCCGCTGCTGGAGTCCAGACAGGCAGAACTCAGCTCAGAGAAATCTTAACAGTTTGGCGTAGGAGGATTTTATTCTATTGTCTGTTAGAACCTAAGAAACCTCCACTTAAAGAACGGCAAAATATTATTTTATTACGCACCGTTTACAACATTGATATTTGGATCAGATTCCATACTAATTAGTATTATTAGTACCAATTAATACTACCAGAAGTACTGAAATCCCCTCGTCAGTTCACACCCTGACTACAGTGCAGTGGTTCACGTCAGACTCGGCTATTTACTTTGCTGGTTTCCATTTTCTGTGGCAGGAACCAACGAGATTCAGAGAAGGTGACCTTTACTGCTGCCCCCCCACAACAGCCCTCACCCCACCCCGACCCGGCGGGAGAAGGGCTGCTCCTGCTCATTAGAGGGACTTTTTACTTCTCAAACACCTGCCACCGTTCACAGACGAACAACAAGAAGACGCAGCTTCAACTTCCACACCTCTATCACCTCACTTACTCGCCTGGCATACAGCCCCGCTCTCCCTCCCTCACACACACACACACACACACACACACACACACACACACACACACACACACACACACACACACACACACACACACACACACACACACACACACACACAGACAGACAGACAGACATTTCAGTAATGCTAATATTTTTACTGCCGTGTGTGCAGTTGCATGTTTGTGTGTTTGAGTGATGAGGGTGAGGATGACAGCTACATTTGGTTGTATATTACGAATGCATTACTCACCGTATAGACGAGGGGTCAGCAACCTGCGTCTCTTCAGCTCCTCTCCAGCGGCCCCCTGTGGAGTTTTAAACATGGAAATGAAGAACTGTTCTTTTGTTTACATTTTCATTTTTATTGATCATTGTTGTAGGTCTATGGTCCGACGGTACGACGGAGTGTTACGGCCACATTGAGGAAAAAAAATAAATCTGAGATTTAGAGAACAAAGTCATAATATTATAAAGTAGTCATTTTATGTGTTATTTTCTTTATTCTCGTAATATTCCGACTTTTTTTTCTCGTTAAGTTATGACTTTATTCTATAAATCTCAGATGTTGTTTTCCCTCAATGTGGCCCTAATACTCCGTAGTACATTGTCTCTTTGGCCCTCGCTGCATTAGACTGATATACTATATACTTTGACTATAAACTGTTACCTTCATCACAATGATCACGTTTTGCAGCTCCAGACAGATTATTATTTTTTTTGGCCTAAAATGGCTCTTTTGTTGCCGACCCCTGGTGTAGCCAGATGGCCAGTTGGGGGAGAAGCAAAGAGACAGGTGCTTTTTTAACAGCCTTGCCACCATTTTGGACTGAAAAAACAGCAATGAGTCTGTGGCCATGGATGTATAAAGAGACGTCAGGAAATCAGAGGATCATTTTTTGAGGTAAATCAACTCCCGAGTAGGAACACCTGCATAGCTCTCATTTAAATCATTATGTCCTAAAAGTCTATACTTACAATTTAGCGCAGTTTGAGCTCAAGTTTGAGATTCGCTACGACGACGGTTTAGGGGAGTTTTATTTTGTTTCTGTCCAGTTTGAATGAAGTGTTTTACGATGCTCCGCTACGTACAGCTGATCTCAACATAAACAACAATACACGTGGATGATGGCGCAAGCTGAACGGAGAGGGGGGGGCGGAGGTCTGCGCTCTCCGACTGCCATTCTAGTTCTAACTACTCCTACTACTAACTACTCATTTGTGTCTGGTGAGGAGGGCCTTCTCTTAATTTAGCTTTTCGTACCCAAAACTCAGAAACTATTTTGCACCTTTACGGTGGATCAAAAAGTTTCTGGTCTCACGAGATCCCATCACATGCCACATTGTACAGCTCCTGTACCTATATTTTAGACTGTGTGTACTGTATAATGCCTGATATCAGCTTTCCATTCAGCAGTAAAACAGCAGCTCAAGGTGAGAGCGTTCTTGATTGTCCATATGTAAGAGGTATAATTAGGTATCCCACATGCTGCTTAACAGCACACCTCAGCCTCATGAAGCTCCAGCATTACCATCAGAATACCAATGACCATCTGCATTCATATCTGCCGCTTGCTTTCAGAGGACTATAATAGTTGGCAGCGATTTTTCTAAATTGCTCATGTATCTTGTTAATAGTTACAAACCAACACCACATAGATGGATTTAAGGTAAACGCCCTACGTATGCTATATCTAACACCCGTCTCTGTTGATCTCTCAGTCTGAGTAAAGGCAGAACAAGAAAGGGAGAGACTAAAATACAGACACAAACATGAGAGACAGTGGTGCAAGTGAAGCTTCCAAGTCGCATTAGATCTTGTTAAATTCATTTTCGTCTGACCACACATTGTGTCTTCATGCCCAGAGGCGTAGAGAGTACCCATTTTGCATATCAATTCATTACCTTTGAGCCAGGAACCAGGGCTAGACCCCCCTTCATACTGCAAACGGGCCACTCATTACAGCCCCTCTGTATTACAGGGCACAACCTCTGGCATACTGTCACAGCAATCTGCCCGGCACCGCCATAAATCAACTCCAACTATGCCCCCATTATCAGCTCATGCCAATGAGAACAGACAAGGCTTGGACTTCAAAGACTATGGGTATGAATGTATATCGGATTCATTGGAGATGGGAGTCCAAACGACGGGGGCGGCTGATCACAGACGCTGTTGCTCTTAGCTCGAAGATAATTCACTTAATATGCATCATTCTAGTCTTATTTCCCTCAGTTCCCCTCGTCCCTCGCCAGCTCGGCCTAGTTTGACTGCAGCAGCAACATTGTTAACCTCTCCATCCCCGTCCGTTCATTCCACTGTCTTGAACCTCGGGGTTACAGAAATAGGTCAAGCAGTTCGTTGGAGTCTGTGTCAAATTGAAGTGAAATATGAGGCTGAAGCATCGCAGGGCTGAGTACAATCACCCCCAGCCCCTTCAAAGAGGTATTTATGGCAGAGCCCTGTTTATAGAGAGAACTGTTTTTAGAGTATTGCGCCTCTGCCAAGGCACGGCTATATTTTATTTTACTTATTGCTTTTATTGCTTCAGGCTAGTCCAACTTCCTTGGGTTTTCTGTTCAGTTGGAAATGGAAGTTCTCGGTGTTTGATTAATGATGTGTCATCTCTTATCTTTATGGTTCAGTCACATCCAGACGAGGCAAAACATCTCCTCAAATTAGCTTTATGCAACTTACACCAAAAGTCGTCATCAGGGGCCACAACCCATCTAGTCGGTGTCGACCTGCCTCATCGGTCATCATAGTGCTGCATCGTTGGGCCTCAGCCAAGCAGGAGCCAGGCTGGCCTATGGGGGGGGGCTCTATTCACAGTCCAGCAGAGCCGATCCATCTGCTGCAAATTGACAAGCCGTGAGTGCCGTGTTGGGTCCTCCGCATAAATCCCCATTACGCTCGGATGCTACCTGTCCAACTCTGTTATTGACTCCTTATTGGGCGCTGGCTCCAAAACAATATCAATCTAATTTGGGGGTTATGATGACTGATAGCTGTAGCTGCTACGTGTAAATGTAAATCCAGATTGCTCCCCTGGGTTAGTAGTAGTTGGAGACTTTCTCCGCCACGCAGCAAGTTGCCAGTTAGGGACAGTTTAAGTTGAAATGGAACGGTTTAATACAAGCCAATTAAGAAAAGTGGAGGAAATTGTTGATGAGTTGTTGTTGGGAAGGCTCTCTAGTTTGTTAGTGGGTCTGTAAAATGTCAGATACTGACATTCAAAGGTCATCTGAGCATGTCAGCACATTTGATTTGAGATTAACATACTGCATGGTCTCTAGTTGATGTGGAGCTGCGAAGAGCCAGAGCACAATGTCAATCAAACATCTGACCTCTGTAACAGCGTTGTATCACCTGTCTGTCTAATTGACTCATTTATATATAAATACCATTCATATGCAAAATCCTGAAGAGAGGAGTAGGAGGAGGAAGCAGGGAGAAGTAGAAGGCAGTCGCATAGACTATATGCTTCTATATTGGATTGGATGTAACCTAACAGAAAGTGAGAGTGAAGCTGTGATGCTGTGTGGGGAATGTGCGGTCCCTGTGGTGCCAAGTGTGAGCAGCTTTTCCTGACAGATTTGCTTCGACTACTTAAACAACTATCCTCAGAATCCCACCTCACCTGGGAGTGTTGGCCTTCCCTGTGGGGAGTTATTGGCTTTTAAATGAGATGCCAGAATCCTCACCTCCTCAAACAGAGAATAGACCACTGACGGTTCTAGAGGAGAGAGGTTTGACAATGTTAAAGGGACTGTTTGTAACTTCTTACACGAATAAATCATTGCTGGTCGGTGTCCCATGCGCGCTCGCGTGTGTCTCCGCTGTTCAGACTCAGACTCAAACTACAGTGAAGCACCAAAACCTCTTGGTTGTATCGAGTGAAGCTCGTCTGTTAAACAGTGTTGGCCGCGGTCGGAGGACGTGGGGGAGGCCGTAGCTTTGGTCTCCAGGACCGGAGTTTCTGCTGTACTCTGCTCCTCTGCCTGCCTTCACTCACACACCGCGCTCCTTCCCTCTCTCTCTCTCTCCACCTCTCCCGTGCATGCTGCTCACTCCACCCTGCAGAAGAGTTAGTTTAGCTCTGAGAATATCTAGTGAATGTTCAGTGGACGTTTGGTCAGAAATAACTGCTGCAGCTCCTCCAGACCAACAGAGGTTTCCCGTGTCTTGTGAAGTGACGGGGCTCCGCAGAGAGAAACGTTATCGTCTCCCACCAAAACTCCGGTGTCTCCCCCGTTCCCTCCGGCCGCGGTCGGGAGGCCGAGGCGGGAAAAGCCAACACTAGGATCAGCATTGATTGATGGAGAGACCTTGGTCTGGTCAGCTAACATTACTGCCAAGCAGCTGAACTCTAGAGTGATGTTGTGCTTTTAGCTGACGTGTGTCTCCTCACTGTGTTGAGCGATGCTCCTTCATGTCTA
>CAKAOH010023991.1:0-10123 GCA_916701665.1 Sebastiscus tertius
TACCGGGTGGTCTTCTGCTGCTGTAGCCCATCTGCTTCAAGGTTGGACGTGTTGTGCGTTCAGAGATGGTATTCTGCATACCTTGGTTGTAACGAGTGGTTATTTGAGTTACTGTTGCCTTTCTATCATCTCCAACCACTCTGCCCATTCTCCTCTGACCTCTGACATCAACAAGGCATTTTCGTCCACACAACTGCCGCTCACTGGATATTTTCTCTTTTTCGGACCATTCTCTGTAAACCCTAGAGATGGTTGTGCGTGAAAATCCCATTAGATTAGCAGTTTTTGAAATACTCAGACCAGCCCGTCTGGCACCAACAACCATGCCACGTTCAAAGTCACTTAAATCCCCTTTCTTCCCCATTCTGATGCTCGGTTTGAACTTCAGCAAGTTGTCTTCACCACCTCTAGATGCCTAAATGCATTGAGTTGCTGCCATGTGATTGGCTGATTAGCTATTTGTGTTATCAAGCAATTGAACAGGTGTGCCTAATAAAGTGGCCGGTGAGTGTATATATTCATTATTGGAAATCAATAAACAACACAAAACAATGACAAATATTGTCCAGAAACCCTCACAGGTACTGCATTTAGCATAGAAAATATGCACAAATCATAACATGTCAAACTGCAGCCCAACAGGCAACAACAGCTGTCAATGTGTCAGTGTGCTGACTTGACTATGACTTGCCCCCAAACTGAATGTGATTATCATAAAGTGGGCATGTCTGTAAAGGGGAGACTTGAGGGTACTCATAGGACGCCTTTGAAAATGGCCAAGCCAGTTTTTGCGTTAAGTTTGGAGCGTTATTTAGCCTCCTTCGCAATGAACTACTATCCTTTGACAAATACAGTAATTTTACCACGCATCGGTTAGATAGTTTGTGTTATTGTGTGATTTATAATTACACAAACAAACCAATTGAGGGAGCGGTAGACCAGCAACTCCTGTGTTCTGCAAGGTAAAATTACTGTTTTTGTCAATGGAGTCTGGTGACATTGAAGAGAGCATAGATAATGGCTTCAGTTCCCCGTCGGAAAGAGCTGTCTGACGGCAAGGTAAACCGGTGAAAGTATTCCAAATATAGTGTACACTTAAACTGATGTCGATTTTTCTAGGTCGATCTTTCTTTTAGGAGGCTAAAATACATCTTGCTGCTGTCCCCGTCCACAGCAGTACATTGCTTTGCTCCCATACCGGCACTCCTGTCTGTTTCCTCCCCTGCTGCTTCATCTACATTGGATTTTTTGGACGAGTGGCCCAAACCTACAAGATCTATCACAAAACGAACAAAACAACTAGAGCCAGGAGACGTGCTAAGACACAGACGCCAAGTGGGGAAACAGCAGAGACGGAGCCTCAGGAATCAGAACAAGAAAATATTGTAATTAATATATCAAAACCCACTTCTCATCCCAGATTGTGTCAGTGTGCTGTCAAAAGGACTCTCTTTTTCTCCGCCCACCACACTAATGAGTTTAATACCAAAGTGGATCTATTTAGATTCTACCGCAGCCTCCATCTGAAAATGTGGTACCACCAAAACACTCAGAGGAATGTCACTACGGCCCTGAAAAGCTCTCCTTTCAGACCTGAAAAAGTCTAATTTCATGCCTCCAGTATCAAATGCCACTCTGACTGCCTTCACAGAAAAGGTGTACTTTGACATTGAGAATTTGTTCTCTATACCAGACTGTGGAGAATATGACCAAATCCCCCAAACAGGCCTTGGACTGTCTCGCCAAGAATGAGTCAATTATCATAAAACCTGCTGATAAAGGAGGAGCAGTGGTGGTAATGGATAAGGACAAATATGTTGAAGAAGCCTTATGGCAATTGGATAACCCTGAATATTATCACAAACTGTCCTCAAATCCACTGGGTAACACACAGACATTGAGAGGAATGGTATCCAGAGCTAAGGAGGCAGGGTGGATTACCAAACAAGAGTATGATTTCCTGTGGTGTGAACAGCCTAGGACACCACTTTTCACATGCTGCCCAAGGTCCACAAGAATATATTATATCATCTAATGGAACCCTTACAACGCCTGCCTCTCAATTTGTACACTTTCATATTAAGCCTTTAGGTTAACAACTACCTTCATACATCAAGGACGGTGCTCATGTTCTGAAGGTCCTACATGAAAGAGAATTCCTGCTGATTTTCTCTTAGTAACTTTGGACGTGGAGTCCTTGTACACTAATATTGACCATGAGGATGGATTGAAAAGCTTTGCAATACTTCCTACAGAAAAGGTCCACATACTCTTTACCTCCCTCTGTGTTGTTTCTTCAGCTCACAGAATGGACTGTAAAGGATTTCCTTTATCATAACAACTTTTATTGTTTTATGATTTCTTGAACACTAATAATGGATGGCCAGCTCCACACTACAGTATATAGAAAAGCTACAAACAAAAATACTGTGCTGAAAGCGGATAGTTTTCATCCTTTTTGGCCAATTCCAATGTTTCTGACGCATTTGTGACACAGACCAAGAGTTTGAAAAGCCGGCTACAATCTTGTCAGACCGATTTGGACAGAAAAGCTATAAAACAAAAACTGTCCAAACTGTCTTCCTCTAGATTGGAACTCTTTAAAGGTGCTAAATTTGAAATTCAGAGCGTTAATATAGCAGGAAACATCTATTTGCTATGTGAAGATATAAGGGAGTAATGTCTACCTGAGCAGAGAATGAAGTCACTCTCTCTCAGTGTGTGTTGTAATCATAGCTTCTGTGTGCTTTGTTTACGTAGCTGGTCTGGCTGTGCGAACATGTTGGTGCATGTTTGTGTATGTGATCGTGCCCCACTGGCTAGCTAATGGCTGCCGCTATGCACTGCACTCATACGGCGGTCACAGCTGATAACGCCATCCTGACTGACGGCGTTGTGGCGGAAGCGTAGCACCCACCCTCTGGTTCCCCCTCAGATTAACACTGTTAGCTCGGTCAGCACTGTTGCCGTTGTTTGCACAACCGACGCTGTTAGCACCGTTAGCTGCTAGCCGCCGGCTCAGCTGTCGCCATGTGGAGGCAATCCCTCAATCATAGATATAATCTGAATTTGGAATTAAGCACCTTTAAGAAAAAGAAATAAAAATATTTAGGACAAGAGCATCTTTACTTTGTCACAGGATACAGCTCTCTAGCAAACTCCATAAAAAAGATAATACACTCAAACTGGAATCTCATCAAAAGGGACCCTATTCTTACGGAAGTTTTCTCCTGCCCCTCCTAAGATCAGTTTCAAGAGGGTAATAATAATAAAAACTGGCTTCATCGACCATTGAAGAGTTCTTACAAATGTGGCTTTTGCAACCATTGTGCTGATATAAAGGAATTTACATTCAGTGACTTTAAGACTCATAAGGTGTATGACATCAAAACATTCATTAACTGTAACACTACGTTTGCTATCTACCGTTTATCTTGTGCCTGTGGTTGCCTTTACATAGGTCGGACAAGAGACGCTAAAGAGTCTCTGAGCATAAGTATGCAATCAGAAAAGCTAGATTGGATTACCCTATGGCTGAGCACTTTTATAAAGTGCAGAACAGCAATCCAGAAAGCCTTGAAACCATCAAAAAGAACATTCAGGGTGGTGATCGACTGAAATTATTATTGCAGAGAGAAACTTTTTATCTACACCAAATGCAGGCCACAGCTTACCCAAGACTAAATGTAGTTGCTCTGATGCATGTGGTCTGGTGCCTTTGCTGTAAATGGTTAGATATTGTTATTGTATTGTTTTCTGTCTTGTTGTTTGTACATCCATGTTTTCTCATTTTGTTCTCATTATCTTTTTTGTTATTATCGAAATCGTGACCTGTATGTGTCGCTATGCGTGGGATGTAACCCAGCTCTATCTGAACATGTACAAGCATCGTCTATGTTTTTAGAAAAGAAATAGCCATCTGATTAAAGGCTTTTTAGCTTTTTGCTAGAAGAGTGCCTTGGACCTTTCTTCTTTTTTGAACTCCTGCTTGTTCCTCCAAACCGGGGGCGTGCCGCCCACCATCTACTGTAGGTAATACACTGACTATAGATAAGTACCTCATACAACCCCACTTCATAAAATCTGAATTATCACTTCAGTCAACCAGTTTGAACCAGCTGGCTACCTCCGTGGTTGCAAAAAGAAGTCTGATTGTATAGAAGTCTATGAGAAAATGAGCCTACTTCTCACTTGATCTATTACCTCAGTAAACATTGTAAACATAGGTGTATGGTCTCAATCGCTAGTTTCAAGTCTTCTTCAATACAGTATGATGTTCATTTAGTAAATTATGGTCCCATTTAGAGTCAGATAGACCATAAAGCAAGGGATGCTTTAGGGCGTGGCTACCTTGTGATTGACAGGCCGCTACTACGGCGTTGTCCGGTCTGGGAGTTGTCCGTGTTTTTGTCTTAGAACTTTAACCCTTTCACTGTGTGTTTTCAGTTCATGAAAGTTAATCATAACCTTTTTGGTCACCTGAAAACATCTCATTCAGAGTTCAGTTGTACTAAGCTCCACCCCCTCGTTTCACTTCTGGTTGCCAATACCAATATGGCGACGGCCAAAATGCCAAACTTGAGGCTTCAAAACAGCAGTCCACAAACCAATGGGTGACATCACAGTGACTACATCCATTTCTAATATACAGTCTATGGTTTGACACTATTAGCATTAGCAGCAAGAAAGGTACCGAGATGCTAACCAGAGACTAAAAGAGCAGCTCAGATCAAGTCTAGTCAAACATCTATATACAGATGAAAAAAAAAAAAGTTTTAATAACTGAATGCTGGTCAATGTTTGTGTGTTTTGTGTCCCTTACCTCCTGTTTTGGGATGCTAACATAGCCCAGGTGAGGCTTGAAGGCCTTGTACGGCTGCTTGGAGAACATCCAGTGGCTGCTGAACGTCTGACCAAACACTGGCTGCAGGAGGAAGTAGGGCTTCTCTGAGTAGTTCACCACGACCACGAAGAGCGACACCGCCACGATCAGACTGGTGGCGATCAACGACTTCCTCTGTGGAGGGAGAGAGAGCGCATACGTAAGAGAAATGCAGCGATCATAGAATAAAACTGAGAGTTTAATCCGATTTGTCTGTAGTTTAATAGCTTGATTTGAAGTGTAAATAAAAAAGTAGAGGCTTTCCAGTTGCATCATAAATCTGCCAGCTGTCACGGCTGACGAAAAACAGCAAATATAGGCTTTGAAAAGGCAAATACAGTGTATAACAACATATAAACTGTATAAAAACAACAAATATACAATGTAACAACCAGGCAAGAAAAAGGAAGATCATTGAGGAACTTTTCGGCTGCATACGTTGTACTTAATATATATATAATGATAAAATATACACAAATTGTAATAGTAAAGGTTATGAGATAGATTTGTTTCTAAACGTATCATACACACAGCATTACACTGTGCTTTTGTGACCACTTCAAAGTCAAGTTACAGCTTTAACTTTTAGCATCACTGAGCCAAAGGTGTTTCATTTAATCATTATGTTTTCGATTCAACACAGATGACTCACAGTAACCTCTTCATTTCAGCTGTACTGAGCATGAAATGATCTCCCTGAAGTACTAATTCTTCTTCTTAGATAGTCAATTTGCAGACATTTAATATATGCTCATTGACACACATAATTTCTACTTTTCACTCTCTTGAATGTGATTGACCCATCATGCTTTAGAAAAGCTGAGCTGGCAGATGGTTGCAAAGTTGTCATCACTTTTTCACTTTGGACTGAAATATCTCAACTATTGGATGGATTGCCATGAAATTTTGTGCAGACATTCATGTTCCCCACAAGATGAATCCCACAGACTTTTCATCTATTGCCACCAGCAGGTGAAATATCTTGACGACTAAAGGACCGATTGCCATGTAAATGTGTCACAGTTATTCAAGGTCCCGAGAGGATAAATTCAACTGACTTTGGTGATCCTCTGACCTGTCAAGGTTTTTACCTTAGAAGTAGAAGCAGAACGGACATTCCCATTCAAATTAACATAGCAAGATGGTCAGAGCGGCGGCCATTTTTACGTGCACCGTCGCCATTGCGACCGTTGTAGCGGGCTAACTTCCGTATAAACTAAACCGACTTACAGCAAGTTGCGGACTCACTGAGGTGAAGTTTTGCAGTAACAACTCAAACAAGCAGAGGAGTAGTAAGTCACTCTTTTGTACTAGTAAAACGACCACAGAAAACAGCTCAATGTCCGTTCTACTCCGATAATATTTCTATGATTTTCACTTATTCAGTGAAATATCTCAATATCTACTTGATGGATTGGCTCCAATGATACAAACATTCCTGGTTCCCAGACGATAAACACAAACCTTGTTGTTTTTAACAGATGTTTTAAACGCCTTGATTTTTATGGCTTTGGCGCCATCATTAGGTCAAACTTTTTAATTTCTTCAATGATTTGGTTTATGAGCAAATAGAGTGGTTCAAGGATGATGTATTGTTGTAGGCCAACCAGGAAGTTATCATTGCTCTGGTTCCTATAACATCCAACTAGGGCTGCAACTAACGATTATTTTCATCGTCTATTAATCTGTTGATTATTTTCTTGATTAGTCGATTAGTCGTTTGGTCTAAAAAAAATTGTGAAAAATGTTGATCAGTGTTTCCCAAAACCCAAGATGATGTCCTCAAATGTCTTGTTTTGTCTACAACTCAAAGATATTCAGTTTACTGTCATAAAGGAGTAAAGAAACTAGAAATTACAAAGCTGGAATCTGAGAATTTTTACAATTTTTGCTAAAATAATTACAAATTATAAAAATAGTTGGTGATTAATTTAATAGTTGACAACTAATCAATTAATCGTTGCAGCTCTGCATCCAAAATCATAGCACTACTTTGAGAAAAAGAAAGTTTTGACTTAGTTAATATCTGCATGTAAATTATTAATTAAAAATCAATACAGTGTGTTTGAGAATCGATACAGTATCGCAAAACATAATATCGCGATATTTTGGATTTTTTTCTTACGCCCCTAATCGACACTGTGATCTTGTTACCATGCTGGTATTAGCATTTAGCTCAAAGCACCACTGTGTTTGTACAGCCTCACAGAGCCACTAGCATGGCTGTAGATAGTCTTGTATCAAAATCAGAGGATTAGGGACCTCATCCACTGTGTGCACAAATATTGTAATCTACTTTTCTGTTTCAGCATCTCTACAGAGAAAGCAACACATTGTTTCATACATTGCAAAACAGCAAAAGGCTGGTCTGGAGGTAAGAGGTATTATGGCTTGGCAGAAAGAGCTGAGAGGGATGAATAATGAATAAGAGATGGAGGACGAGGAAAGATCCCACAGAGGAGAAGCTATTGGCAGGGCACAGCTGGAGAGATCAATGCACAGAAGAGAGCAAGAATCAGACAAAGATGAAAAAATCTGTGGTGTGCTACGACATCTCTGTGCCTGAGGTGATGATAGATTTCGCCAGAGCCGGAGACGTTTTTTATTTATTTTTTCCCAGCAAACCTGCTGCTAATCTAACAGACAACATCGGTGGGAAACTCCAGATTTTTTAGGAAGGTGGTGTTTCGCAGATTCTTTGAAGTTATCTGATGGTGAGAAGATTGGATATGGCATGCTGTAATGGTGAAGCCCCCACAGCCAAAGTGCCTGCACCACCACACGCTCTGATCTGCGGCATCAAACGTCCCAAGGGGAGGCGCCGGAGGCTTCGCTTCTCATAGACGAGATCAAACGTGAGGAGGGGGGGTGGGATGAAAAAGACGGTGACCATTTGCTGCCCTCGCGTTTTACCGATTGCATGTATGTTACATCACGCAATCATTTCATGGCATTACCGCTCATCTTTGATCACAAACAGAGGGGCTTCAACTTTGATCTTGTTGAAACAGCACAAAGAGGACAAATAAGAAGTGCACGATATACTATGAGTATTTTACAAAGTAATAGATCACTTTCCTGAAAGGAAGGTCAGTCTGTTCTATGTCATCCGCCCAAAAAAAGAAGAAAATGTCAGGTCGTTTTCTGAAAATGTACTGTAATAGCTAGTCATCGGGAGTCCATTATGGAGCATGAAACCAATCCCTTATACAGCAAGAGGGTTTTTCGGGACGGGCCCCCCCCAAACAACCCTCGGCTCAATCTGCAGCGCTGCAACATCCATCTGTTCTCATGAGGACGGAAAATTTCCTTGTCTCCTTCAACCTCAATCTGGCCACAAATCACAGGGGAAATGATGTGTCAAAAGCTGGAGGCGATTGGACGGCTCGGCGTGGGCGTAGCGGGGTGCTGAACCTCCACTACCTCGAGTGCGAGACTCACGACTCCTTTCCTCGTTCGCCCATCCATCAGGGCGATCACGAGTCGGCCTGTTGAGCCGTTTGACAGAGAAGCTGCAAGGCTTGACGTTGACGAAGGAGTACAGTAGGGGATTTGAGGAGCGCCGGGCCGAAATGGGAACCATCAACACCAGCAGCGAGGCAGCAGAGCGGCTATAAAGTTTCGACATTTGAGCTTTCGGTCAATGTTAAAACATTTTGCTTGGGGAATATGACTCCATATGCGGCTGGAACGACCTTGTTTGCGACCATCAACTCAGACAATGATGGCCATTAACTGCAGTGCCACTTACGGTTGTAGCCCGGGGATGTTTCATTTAAGACACCCCTACCGAAAGCTTTGAGGGGGCTATTTTTAAAAGGTGCTAAAACCCACTCTGAAGAGTTATTGATCTCGGCTCGCAGACAGACTGCGTGGGATCATTGGGACCCGGGACACGAGAGAGCCATAATCTTCCGCCGGTCTCTCCTGCAGTGAGCCTGTGTGACCAGATTACATATAAGATGGAAAACTGGCAGAAAGTTATTGATGGCCACCTCGTAATTGAAGCATCAGTTGTGTAGAAATGGAGAAATAGCAAGTGGTGGAATGTAACTAAGTACATTTACTCCGTCGTCATCATGTTATTAAACTCATCCATTCCTGTTTTCTCTAGCTAAATGCATCTTGTCTTCTCCGGATGTTGAACTAATAATTCATGGTCTAATTTTCTCCCGTCTAGATTATTCTACTTCCCTCTACACATGCCTCAGTCAGGCTGCTTTAAATTTCCTACAGTTGGTTCAAAATGCTGCCAGGCTATTAGCTACAACTGTCCCATATTGCCTCTGTTCTTGCATCCCTCCATTGGCTTCCTGTAAAATTCATAATATATTACATATAACCTGCATGACCTTGCCCGCAGTTACATTTTTGATCTCCTTGTTCCTTATTCTACCTCTCGACCACTCCAATCCTCAAATCTCTGCCTTTTATTCATCCCCCGCTCCAACTGCAAAACAAAAGGTGATCGGGCCTTTGCTGTCTTAGCTGTCTTAGCCCCAACCCTCTGGAATCATCTCCCCCAAAGCTATCAGAGCTGCTGAATCTTTGGACTGTTTAGAACGGCTTCTAAAAACCCATCTCTATAGGCAAGCCCTTTTTTTTAACAGATCTCAACCCTGTTTTATGTTTTTGTTCATTTTAGTTTGGTCGGTCTCTCATTTTTCTGCGTTTCATTTGTGTGTGAAGCACTTTGTAACTGTGTGTTTTCAAAGGTGCTATGTGAATAATAATTTACTGAAATAATTGCTTTCTCTGGGGCAGAAGAAACAAGTTGTCAACACAACATTGACATATCATCACCTTTTCACTGTGGCTGTCAAAGTTGACACGATAATAACGTCATAATTAACGTCACTAATTATTTTAACACATTAACGCAATTTGCGTTGGAGGCTAAACAACTCTCCAAACTTGTGCTAATTTTGGGTGAGGAAAAACTGGCTTGGCCATTTTCAAAGGGGTCCCTTGACCTCTGACCTCAAGATATTTGAATGAAAATGGGTTCTATGGGTACCCACGAGTCTCCCCTTTACAGACATGCCCACTTTATGATAATCACATGCAGTTTGGGGCAAGTCATAGTCAAGTCAGCACACTGACACACTGACAGCTGTTGTTGCCTGTTGGGCTGCAGTTTGCCATGTTATGATTTGAGCATATTTCTTTATGCTAAATGCAGTACCTGTGAGGGTTTCTGGACAATATTTGTCATCGTTTTGTGTTGTTAATTAAATTCCA
>CAKAOH010023992.1:0-10075 GCA_916701665.1 Sebastiscus tertius
TGACTTTTTTCAGACTTTTTTTTTAGACTTTTTTTTTCAGACTTTTTTTCCAGACTGTTTTTTGCAGACTTTTTTTTCAGACTTTTTCCTGAATTTATTTTTCAGACTGTTTTTCTCAGACTGTTTTTCCAGACTGTTTTTTTTCAGACTGTTTTTTCAGACTTTTTTTTCAGACTTTTTTTTCAGTCTTTTTTTCAGACTTTTTCCTGAATTTATTTTTCAGACTTTTTTTTCAGAAAGTTACATTACAACCTGGCCTCACTCCCAACGGCAGCTTGGGAGCAGCTTGGTCATTGCCAAGTTAGTAGTGAGTAACATAATATTTTAAGTACCAACACTTAACTTATTTATGTCACTGTGGAAACTGTGATAATCCTGATTTGGGCTCCTTGAATACCTCATCCAACTGGAACATTATGTCAGCTAACATACTGTAAGTGACTGTAGCTCCTTAGTGCTGCCTATAGAGAATCAGTGTGTCCTCATGTAAAAGCCCCAATCCAGACTTTATTTGAACTCATCATCATTTACCATATTAGATACATCAATAATCTGACTTGTTCATCATCATTCATTCAAAATGCAGCTGTTTCACTTCAGTTCGTGTTTCCTTTCGCAGCTTTGAATCATAGAGGCTTTCAGTTCTTATGAAAAGTAAAGCTGGAGACATTGTTTCAGCTACTAAACTGCAGTTATGGATTGGGGCTTTCACATTTACAGAATACAAAGTTTGTTTTTAGCTGTTGGTCATCTGGTGGTTTGTGGTGCTGAATGAATAACAGCGATGTAGACGATGCCAGAGATGTCAGTAGTGCTCCTGTAAAATAACATAGTGCTTGTTTTCTCTATCTGAGTGTTGTTTTGACGACAAAGGCTGTAGATATACACAGACTACATCTCATCAGCATCATGACTAGACATCCATTATATCCTGGCTTCGTTAACTACATGTTACATGTCTCATACTCTGTGCTTATCTACATGCCAATGTTATTTATTGTCAGTTAATAGAGGAGTGGATTTGTTCATTTGTCCATTTGTGCTTCATGCTTTAGTGTGTTTGTGAGAAGAGAGATAGATAGATGGATGGATAGATAGATAGATAGATAGACAGATAGATGGATAGATAGACGGATGGATGGATGGATGGATGTCTGACCCAGTCTTTCTCCTGTTTCCAGACTGGTCAGTGCAGCTGGTCCCAGCCTGAGTAGCCGACCCAGGAACAAATCCTCTCCTGCTCTGCACTATTATTACAGCAACCACAGGAAGAAGCTCCCTGTCCCAGGGTTACTTTTATTTCATTTCATCTAAGTGTTCCCTACAGTAGAATCCCATTAGTTGCCCCTAATGATGACCATTAGTTCCCTTGCTGTCAAACATTTGAATTTAATGCAAATGTACACTAACGTTTAGCCCAAACATCCCTGCTGCTACATTAGATCCCATCCATAGTTTCATACTTAGTCCATTTTCCCTTCTCCAGAAAGGGGAAACATTTGTGTGCGTGAATGTAGCTTGTTGAATGTGCAGTTGTAAAGTGCTCCAATTAATTCATGTGTTTTGTGGCAGATAAAACACAATCATGTGTGGTGTTTCCTGGGTGCTGGCCTCTCCTAGATCAATGCATGTTAGAGATATACAAACTTTATTAACTTTAACACTAATTCAACATTATTTCAGTGTCAAAGAACTTGTGTGATTTGATCATGAATAATATACGAACAAACCTCTCTGTTGTAACCTTCAGAATATAGAGAGGAATGTAAAGTGTGGTGGATGTACTGTAAGTGCTGCTGAAGTGGAGATTTCTGGCTCAGAGTCTGAGAGCAAACTCATTTTTAGAAAACAACCTTTAAAATGGTAACATTTCATGCATTTTGAAGACACTACATGTGAATGGGGTAAAAAAAATAAAAATAACTAATAGATATCACCACGCAGCTTCTCCATCCAAAAGCAACAATATGATCGGCATTGAACATACTGTATTTGTAAACCTAATTTTGGGATGTAGTGCTCATAAATGACCTTTATTCCTTATGACTTTTCAAATTGGGTTTTGTTTTTTGGTGCCACTCGGTGTGAAACGAGCCCATGAAACCCATGCAGACTGCTACATCAAATCCAATCTGAAAATGCTGTTTTGCTTTAGTCCAGAAAAACTGACAGTTTTGGAGATACGGGGTTTTCATATGAGGGCACTGATACAGCCGCGCTGTGTGTGTTGTGTGTTTTACTAACTCTAACTCTGATCTTAACATCCTACTGCTGCTTTAGGTTTTGTTGCCTGACTTGGGATAACCTGCAGTGAAGCTTGGGCGCCTTCTTGTATTACTACGTCATTATTTTCAAATGTATTGACACCAGTCTATGTGTGTGTGTGTGTGTGTGTGTCTCAGGGTGGATCAGATCCTGGGAAAAGGCCAGATTCCGGTGGATAAGAAGATGAGGGACAAACTGCACCCAGATGGAGACTCTCTGGAGGGCATGAGCATGCTGGGACGAGTGTGTAAGGTGGAGAGACAGGTGAGTTTAGAAAGAAATCTAATTAGGAAAAACACATCAGCACTCTCCGTTAAACATGCATTAACAATATTTGATTGCCAAATAACGTTGATGATATATCTGCAGCTGATTTGGGCATGGAAACACGGCTACTGTTACGAGGAAATTCCTTGGTTGAATTGCTTAACAGCCCTTTAAGCTTCACCCTCCCTCTCTGCCTCCCTCCATGTTCTCCCTCTCTCACTCTTGACTCTTTTCTCAGGTAACTTCCATTGAATCAAAGTTGGACTCTTTGCTGGACGTTTACCGCCAGGTCCTACAGAAAGGCTCCACGGCGCTCACCCTCTCCTCCCTGCCCCTGTTCGAGCTGGACAACCACCAGCTCCACAACTCGGACTACCAGACCTCCATCATCGGCAGAGACCTCCCCTCGCCGCAGGGAGGCGATCCGGCTGGAGGCGGAGGAGATGGCAACGGGGGGATGCGCCGTTCTCTTAGCACCAACCCCAGAGGCCTGCGGCTCATCCTGGCGCCTGCCGATGACGACGGCCCCCCGGACTCAGCACCTCCATCCTACCCCCCGTCCACAGCCTCGCTCTCCCCGTCCCCCCTGCTGCCTCCCGATAGCCCCTACCCAACCTTGGTCACCCCCAACGGTACCTCCAAAAGAGCACACTTCCCTGACCTGCCACCACCACCTCCCTCCACCGGGGGTTTCACCCTCCGGCTGCCCCCGGTGGTGCACCCCTCCCACCTCCGATGCTCCGCCGATCCCGTCCCAGATGATATGACGGATGCAGAGCTGGCGGATGAGGGGAGCCTGGGCCCCTCTGTTGTTGTGGGATCCAGCAGTGTGGATGATGACCAGGAAGGGGACAGTGAGCAAGGCCCTGCCCAGGAAAGGGTGCAGCTGCGGGAGAAGACTTGCTTGAAACCGGAGGGGGTCTGGAGGAGGCACATGAGCCTGGAGGTCAACCCCCTGCTGCTGCTCTCGTCCAGCCCAGACGAGAGGCCTTCGGACTGGGGAGGCGGTCTCGGGAAATCCCTCTCCGTGCACAATCTCAGCCAGCCTTTGACCAACCGTGCCGCTGGTCTCTCCTCCTCCGCGCTCAACAACAACAGCAGCAGCGGCAACGGTAGCAGCCGTGGCAACGCCCACGGCGACCTTAGCAACTGGGACGGGACAGAACTGTTCATTAGTGAGTGCAAGCTGGAGCCAGCAGAAGAACATTTCAACTTCCTGTCCCAGGGACCCGACAGCAGCTCCTCGGACCTTTTACAGACTGCGGAGGAGGCTGCACCACCTCACCCTGAGTTCCTCAGTCAGTCCCCTCACATACAGCTGGCATAACCACACACACACACACACACACACACACGCATACTGTATGTACACACCGTTGTTTAGGAAACCACTTTTAAAGTATTTTTACAGGATATTATACAGTTTACGTTGCAAATGTCCAACCTATGCTTTGTATATGGACATACACATTTTGTCTAACATGATTATGTCCACTTTCATACATATTTTATTATATTATATACTTTTTATGAGGAACCGAAATCAATCAATCAAGTTTTATTTATATAGCACGTTTCATACGACATACGAGGTGTGCTTCAAAATAAAACAAAAAACAGGCAAGATCATACATGACAAAAACATTAAATAATTTATAAGATAAGAAGATATTACAATAAAGAAGGAATAAGATAAGTAGGTATTATTATTATTATTATTATTATTATTAAAAAGGGGATAATAACAATAATACTGATACTAAAATAAAAGTTTTACCCGTTAACCACACACTAAACACAAATATATATATATATATATATATATATATATATATATATCCTTTTTTTAATCGAAATTATGAATACAAATATGTATAAAAGTGGCCATATTCACATGAGACAAAATACACAAATAAAAAAAAAACCTGTTAAGAGAAATTGCTTTGGTTTTCATCTAATGATATTTAGAGATGCTAATTTTATTAACTTTTTACAAAAAAAGTTTTTTTCATAGTACGAGATCACATATCATATATATCATTGATAAAAAGGATGTTGAAAATAAAGAACAAGGAAGGAAAGTTAACTGTGATTTCTAAGCCTGCCTTCAAGACAACAGTCTAGAAGCAAATCAAATAATTTGGTTCACCACAAAAATAACTGAGTAATGATAACTTTCTCTTCAAAGTATTTTCCAGCTGTCCTACATGATAACGGGATAGTTTGGGTGTTTTGAAGTGGAGTTGTATGAGGTCAGTGTAACCTCATAACTCGCGGTGAAACCAGTACACACACACACACACACACACACACACACACACACACAGACACATACAACCACTGAGTACTCCAGCCGACTTGACAAACAGCTGTGACTGACTAATCACTTCTTTTTTTTCATACAAGTGCTTGTATTCAGAGACTTTCTTTGAAGAAGAGGAGAGCCGCTCGCTCTCCTGATTCAATGTCCGTCTTTGGCGATGTAAAATGTCATCCTTTACTTATGCTTTCATACATATCACTGCATGGATTGTTTCCAAACAACGAATGAATACTGGGTGAGGCCTGGTGTGATGGGAGTAGCTGAATTCTAAAAAAAGAGTTAAAGGTCAAACCGTCAGCATGTATTCAGACCACGAGCGTCCCGTTCTGTTCATTTTCTACAACCACAGACATGTTGTTTCTGTACATTTGGATGCAA
This sequence comes from Sebastiscus tertius, assembly GCA_916701665.1. Lineage (NCBI taxonomy): Eukaryota > Metazoa > Chordata > Actinopteri > Perciformes > Sebastidae > Sebastiscus > Sebastiscus tertius. The sequence continues at coordinate 5,234 of CAKAOH010023992.1, forward strand.
CAAACCTAAAATGGCCTATCAGGAATCACTCGAGACAAGTGCTGGACCGTGTCCCGCTTGCGTTGGACAGTGAGCGAGTTAGTTGCTAAATGCTGAATTGCCGTTGCTCAGCCAGCCGAGCATGAGATGCTGCATGTCTAAGCTGCTGCAGTCACTCTCTGGTGGCCTTCTGCATGTTAAAGTAGTGTTTCCTCCAAATCTTTCAAAAAGAGTACGAACAAAGTCTGCCTATACGATCAATATTATATTCTAATTTGAACTAATTTGAAAGAATAACCCACTTAGTATTAAAATTTAGAACAAACATGCAACCTTTCTAATGTTTTTTTGACAAACCCTGTCTGTTTACTGGGTGCTGGTTGCACCATGTGCATCTATAATGATTATCGGCTGCTGGACTGAACGTATTCCCTCCTCCCGGTCCAGAGCGACACTAGGCGTAGTGTAGGTGTTACAGGGCGAAATGTGCAATGCACAGACTCCATTTATAACTTAGCAGGTTAGTTTTGATTCACCTGAGGAAGCCGTGATAACGATATACTGTACATGCACTGTTGTTGATCCAGTATGCATGTTGTTACTTGATCCATGTGTCCATTCTGCTGCTGACGATGTCAACAATGTCATATATTTACATAATAGAATAGGAGAGAGAGGGAGTGAGATGAGAACAATGTGCTCTGTAAACTCAACACAGAATCCTGATAGATATTTTCTGTGACTTCTTATCCAGAGTAATGTCCTCCAGGAGGAAACTTTGGCAGCGGACTAAGTAGACAGGCCAGAATCTCACCTGAGATTAAAATGTGGTTTATGTATGGACGCTTTAAAGTCTTGCTGCCCCCCCAAAAAAATGTTATGTCATGTATAAGCATGGACGGATTATGAGACAATGGGCCCCTGGGCACAGACATGTAAAGGGCCCCCACCACTCCTACATGAGAACAAGAGCTACAGATTCAAAGAGACATATTTTTGGTCTTTTTTTGGTCGTTTGCGTCTCTTTGCAGAAGTTTTTGTGTCACTTTTTGGTCATTCTGCATCTCATTGTAGTCATTTTGCGTCTCTTTGTAGTAGTTTTGCGTCTCTTTTTGATCGCTTTGGATCTTTTTGTAGTCATTTTACGTCTCTTTGTAGTCTCTTTTTGATCGTTTTGGATCTTTAAGTAGTCATTTTGTGTCTCTTTTTGGTCATTTCACATCATTTTGTAGTCGTTTTGCGTCTTTTTGGTCATTCTGCCTCTCTTTGTAGTTGGTTTGTGTCTCTTTGTAGTCATTTTTTGCGTCTGTTTTTGGTAATTCTGCATCTTTTCATAGTCGTTTCGTGTTATTTTTTGGTCATTCTGCATCTCTTTGTGGTCCTTTTGCGTCTCTTTGGTAGTTTTGCGTCTTCTTTTGGTCATTCTGCATCTCTTTGTGGTCATTTTGTTTCTCTCTTTTGCAGTTTTGCATTAGCAGTAACTTCAAAGAGAAGCTCTGGCCCAGGACCTGTTGTGCCCATGTGCCTGTGCCCAGTAGGCCCGTTCAGTAATCAGTCCATGTGCATAAGTTACCAGGATTTTGAATGTGCATGCACTCCCTCCTCACCACATCAATCATAATATTTAACCATTAAGGGGTATTGTAATGAGTTTAAAAATGACTCAAGTGCACACATTTATATATCGGTGCATTGAGTCCTCATTCAGATTGAGAAGTTTTCACTGGCAGGTTTATGGAAAATGGTGTGTTGCAAGTTTCTTCAATGACACCGTCTTAACACTACACTTGTTCTCAATGCCATCCTGCTTGTCGACTGCTCTTGAGAGAATTATTCACAAAACTATGTCAGACATCTTCATTTTTGTTACCCATTTTTGCATGTTTACGTCTTAAGGAGTATGCCGTCACAGCAGTCTTAAAAAATGTATTTTAATGTGTTAATGACAACCTTTATTCATCATTAATTTGCAGTTATATTCCCTTTGTTTTTGAATGGTGAGGAAGTGCATTGCTTAGCAAATTAACATTCTGTAGAATAATATAACAAGTATTATCTCCTAACAAATGACAATTGTAAACACTTGTAAATTGATTTTGAAATATTCTACAGCCCATGCAGAAGATGATGAAAGCACAGTTGTTTTTGGTGAGTTTGAGGAGCCTGAAAATGTGACATGGTAGTTTAATGCTTAATATTGGAATAGTTTTTTTGTAGTTATTGATTGAGTTTTGCTACATATGAAAAGAGGCCAGCTAAAACTGTCAGTTGTTTTGAAGCTAGATATCGAACACAAGGAAAGCCCATGGACTCAGCCGGTTGGGGAATTGGATGGATTATTCCCTTCATAAAACATGCTCATTTTTGCAATCTGTAAATTGCTTAAGGGTGCCTTTCTTGCATATTCTTATTTTTTTCTTCACAGGGCTATAAAGGTCCTGTTTGCCTACAGCCTATAGCATACTGTATAGCTGAAGTCAAACTGCTCATTTTGGGTTGAGCATCCAGTTCACTTAAGTCATGTAGCTTCAGCCACAGACTTTATATGGCTTCGATGGCTAATAATACCATTTCTCTACTGCTTGAACAGTAATTTATTACACAACTGGGCCTTAAAGCTTGATAATGTTAACATTTTTATTTCTTTGAAATTAATTTATTAAAGTGCACATTATGTTCTCTGGATGAGAAATGCAAAAATAATTTTATTATTCATTAATAAAGTACAAATTAACTAAACTGTTTTGGTTTGTGTGTCTTTTTTTAGCAATTAAGATTTCATAAAATCTCAAAGTATAGTCAAAGAACGTATAATGCCAAGAAGTGAAAGTCAATTGATCGTTCCATTGCAACATCAGCGCCCAGAACCAAAGCTACGCTTCCACCATTTTGGACTGAAAGCGACTACCGGATGACAGTAAAAAGTGCCATACAAAAGTAAAACAAAATTATTTCTATTCTATTATCATATTCCACCGAAATGCCCTGTGTTGAACATTAAAATATTATGAATATGATAAGTGTTTTCAGTCCAAAAAATATCTGGGAATGACACTTCGGGCCATTTAGTTGGATCATTTGTCCAGTCTATTATAAGATATGGACAATAATCTACTCCGATTATGTCTAATTTTTGTATGGAACGTTCGACAAAGACTCTATATAAGACATTGCACTTTTGTACGTAAATTTATGATATTAAAAACTGCACTTTCCTAGCATATCTGGGCAGAAGAAAAGGATTGTTTTCCCCCACGGTGACTCCGCCCTAACCCACGCCCGCCCCCAACTATGACACCACACCTAGTATGTTGCCTTTTTGGGAATGGCAATTTTATAAAGTCAGGGTGGTGGATAATGGATGTAAAGGGTATGGTATCTAATAATTTTATTTTTTATTTTTGGTAAATGCCTCTATCAGTTTATGCCAGGGGTCAGCAACCTTTACTATTAAAAGAGACATTTTAGGCAAAATAAAAAAATAAAATCTGTCTGGAGCCGCAAAACATTTGAACATTGTGATGAAGGTAACACAGTTTATAGTCTAAGTATATAGTATATAAGTTTTATGCAGTGAGGGCCAAAGTGCAAATGTACTATGGAGTATTAGGGCCACATTGAAGGAAAAAATATCTGAGATTTACAGAATAAAATCATGATTATACGAGAAAAAAGTTGGAGTATTACGGGAATAAAGTTATAACTTAATGAAAAAAGTCGCAATATAACGAGAATAAAGTCATAACTTTACGAGAACAAGTCATAACATAACAAGAATAAAGTCATAACTTTACAAGAAAAAAAGTCGTAATATTACGAGAAAAAAAGTCATAACTTTTCGAGAACAAAATTCGAAATATTACGAGAATAAAGTCATAACTTTACCAGAAAATAAATGGTGAAATATAATAGTCAACAAAGTCAAAGTCAGAAGTCGGAAGTCGGAACTCACAGAGAGGCCATGAAGGCAACACAGTCTTGATTGACAGCTTGACAGATTAATAGCGGTTAGTGACGTCGCCAGCTCGAGCTAGCCGGCAGGTGAAGAAGAGGCAGATTTAAAATGTCTGACTGGGAGGAGGAAGAGGAAGAGAGCCACGAGGGCGGCGCTGCTCTCCACAAACCTGCTGCTAGACCAGCTCCAGCTGAGTGGACGCTACCGCAACACGACGGCTGGAGACCCGGTGTGAGAAACGGGGCCCGGTGTGGAGGCTCCAGGGAGTGGAGGGCTGAAGGTCGACCGTTCCTCCGGAGCTCTGATCCAGGAGTAGGCTTTGGAGGCTCTGGAGGCCGAGGAAGAGGAGCCTTTAGCCGGGAACAGACGGACTCTAACCAGCCGGTGACCTTCACCGTGGATAACGCTGTAGTTGGGAGAGTAATAGGTGAGTTTATAAAGAAGTTAATTCACTTTAAAAGGGTGATAACCGTGACGAAGTTAGCTAAATGTCGTTAATTAGCTAGCTATGCTAACTCAGTAGACTTTTTTTTTTCTTTTTTTTTTTCAAAATAAAATAATTATTTAAATATTATTGAAAAATTTCATGAAAAAAGTCATAGTATAGTATTTTGAAAAATTTCACCAAAAAAAGTCAATCACACCAAAAAAATACTTTTTTTATTTTATTTTTTATTTTTAAATAAAATAATTATATAAATATGATTTGAAAATTTTCATTAAAAAGTCATGGTAAAGTATTTTTAAAAATTTCATGAAAAAACGTCATAGTATAGTATTTTTAAAAATTTCACCAAAAAAGTCAATCACACCAAAAAAATACTTTTATTTAAAAAAAATATATATTTTATTTTTTATTTCAAAATAAAATAATTATTTAAATATTATTGAAAAATTTCATGAAAAAA
>CAKAOH010023993.1:0-11975 GCA_916701665.1 Sebastiscus tertius
ATGCTGAAACAGACTGGTTAGCACTTGGAAACTAATTCACTTTAATTTTGCAAATAAAACAAGATTCCAGTAAAGTCTTATTCGGTTAAAATACAGTAATACATTAATCTTTCTTCAATGTAGGAGTCAGGGTAAGATCGCTGTGAGAAAACTGTGAGGGAAATAATATTTTATAATGTTTCAAAACCTCACAGGCCCAGATTGTCAGTGACAATTGTGATTGAACAAGCCTTTTGGGAGAATTTATTAAAATTAATTGACTTCACTGCAAAATTTCTTCTCGTCAAAAGTGAATATGCGATCGGGCCTTTAAAGGTGACAAAGCAAAAAATAGGTTTTGCATGATTGAAAAAGGCCAAAAATGGTGGTTGTGAATAGCAGTGTGTGCAAAAGGAAGGAAGGATATTTCCCCTAACAAAGCATAGTACAGTAGCATGGCATAGAGTTTACTTTGTTCTTATGTAACCTGCTTGTGTGAGATATTAAGCTACGCAGCAAATGTAGTTGCTGCAGTACTTTGTTTCTGGTATGGAAGAAGACACCACCACTCCTCACAAACATGACAGCAACAAAAATGGAGTGGAGCTACAAACGTTCGTGGCAGTAGTCACGCAGCCACACATTTTATTTGAAGCTCAGAGTATCTTCCATCTTGTCAGCTGAATGGGATCCACATAATCAGGAAGAAAGAATGGTTTCTGTCACGGCAGCATTGGAGATGTACATCTTCCCAAACATAGCCTTGGCTGTCTATCATTGTCTCTGTCACCATACCTACAGCTATTTATTCTCCTAATAATGTCAGTCTTGCCTCAGTGCAACACTGATGCATCGCGTGGATTTCTATCATGAGTTGCTCATGAATGACACCCGAGATCTTATTTCGGTACAGTTTATATTTCTGCGGGGCTATCTGTGTGTGTGTGGTGTGGTCCAAATCAAAACCATTACGCAGTGACAGAAACCAATAAAGAAACATTTCTCTCTATATTTTACTTCAAATTATTATTATTATCTTGTCTCCACCTGCACTTGCAAACACCCGAGAGATTGGACAACTTACTTGAGTCCTGGAAGTAGATGTCATTCCCGTTGTAGGCGTTCTTTAGCTTGTTGGTCATGACACGTAGAGCCATGATCTGCTGTCGTATCAGTGTGTCCGGCCTGGTGATATCCACTTCCACTTCTGGGTTGCTCGCCTGGTTGGTTAGACCCTCCTTCACCACTTCAGGGAAATATCTGGACACAATGACACAGCAAAAACTTGAATCGTCTTAAATCTCCACATAGTATCCCTTAAAATGGGCCTTTATGGCAAAATGTTCTAAATGTGTTACACAATTTCTGGTTTATATATCATAGGGTGTAGTAGATAATATATAACACAACACAAAAATATATGATTTTTGCTTGATTTCACTTTGGTTTGCCTTCAAAAAATTGTGATAAATAAAAGTAGTGCAGTCTCTACAAATCGTTTAAATGAAGCAATCAAGCAGCTACTGTATTGTGGCCGATAGAGCTTAACACACTGCAACTTCAGAAAACATGTTTTTAAGATGAAAACACGGACACGTACCAAACCGGACAACGCCGTGGTAGCGACTGGTCAATCACAAGCTAGCCACGCCCTACAGCATATCCTGCTTTATGGTCTATTTGACTCTAAATGGGACCATAATTTACTAAAGGAACATCATGCTGTATTGAAGAAGACTTGAAACTAGCGTTTGAGACCATAAACTCATGTTTACAATGTTTACTGAGGTAATAAATCAAGTGAGAAGTAGGGTCATTTTCTCATTAGAAAGAATGTTTAAATTAAGTTTAAGTCACTTCCCTGTTGCCCACTGAGCTCAACACACTGCAGCTTCAGAAAACATATGCTAATAGACGGAAGTTTTTTTTTACAATACACACCTCACATTTAAAACACAAATAGCTACAAATGAATAAAACATGTCTATTTGTGCCATGTATATTTAATTGGCTTGTGTTTTATTCATTTGCAGCATATTTGTTGGTTACGAAGTTCTCTTAATTTAGCCTTCTAGTGTTTTGTTCACTTATATGTGTTAACTTAAATTGCTGTGTTGTCCTCTCTCTGCCACCAGTGCAATCAGTTGTTGTCATGCAGCATTAGCCCCTTGTGCAGCCATTGTGTCGCTCTCTTCATTTACTGAAGTGTGTTTGATAAATACTTTGCATCCTTGCTTTCTCCACAACACTAAACATAGATAATCTACATCAGGGGTAGGCAACCTTAGCCATGCGGTAGCTTAAACAATGACACACTACTGTAGCAATAAGAACGCAAGAGTGTTGTTTGGAAATGTTGAAGTGCCCTCTCATCCGCATGCTAACTGACCTCTTTCACATCCATTGGGAGTGGCGCGTCCTGTTATTTACGGTGATTTGATTGATTTTTTTCCGCGAAGACCCGCCCTACTCTGTCTCTGATTGGCTAGTACTCGTTGCCTTCTTCTCAGAATTTAAGTTTATTGCTGATGAACAAGATTGGTGTAAAGTTGGTGGGGTAAATGATTTCAATTCAGATGAGGTGTTAGCATACGGATGGTAGCCTTCTTGTGTAGTGCTGTCATATAGAATTACAATATCCTGATTATGGGAGAAAATTATTTTTTAAAATGTTGCTGTGAACGTTGCCTATATGGACATAATGAAATTACAGACTCGTTGGATATTTAAATTTTGATGTGGTGTCATAATTAAACTACAACAAAAACCTTAATGTTGTTATGGCACACTGATTAACAAGGAAATATAAAAATGGCACTTCATACCAAAAAGGTTGCCGATCCCTGATCCATAGAAATCGTGGAACATGTGTGAATATCTTATGATCTCTGTATAAAAGGCTGAGAGTAGACCAACTGAAATTAAGCCGATTCACAAGAGCTACTCTTTCTAACGACGGCTGCTTAAATCAGGCAAAGCACAAGTGTGTAATCAGGCTCAAAAGTTAATTTCATGTCGGGAGTGGTTGCACTTTGCTACAGAGAGCCCTTAATGTGCCTAATGCCCACAAATGACTACTTTATTTATTTTTTTATTTTTTACTGTAATAAATCAAAAACAATGTAACTGCTGTGCAATCAAAATAATGCATTACATGAGAAAGACAACCTGTGCTCACCAGGAAGGAGTGTATCATTTAATTTCAGCCAATGTTTTTACACTTGTGCATGTGTGTTAACCATTCAATTTTGTATTTCATCTAATAAGTTTTATACAAAATGAAGTGTGCATAGTTTGTGTTCAAGTAAAAGGAGATTCCAATGATTTCACAACACACTCCTAACATGACTTGTAGTGACATTTCATCATCTCTGGGCAATCAATTTACCTTCCAGATTTAGAGTGATGCTTAAAAATGTTACTGGCACAAACAAGAGAATTAACATGTCTTTTATTGCACCATCTGGTGATTTTGTTACTTGGAGAGGGCCAAAGTGATGGGGTGATATATTTCCTCTGCCAGCGTCTCTGGTTCACTGTCAGAGAAAACAACTCACTGGCCAATCAACTGTACGGCTCGCCGACACTCTACACGCTGCAGCGGCGATAAGGGGTGTTGGAAACTCCGCAGTCCTCAGGGTATTAGAGCCTCGCAGCTTATATAGAAGTTCTCCATATAAGCACCAACCATTGTACTTACAGAGAGAGTGTTAATCTGGGAACACAGTGTGGTTATTTTAATCCCTGGCAGGCAAAATGTGATAACCGTAGAGCGGGGTGACTTTGCTGTGGTTATAAAGAGGAGCAGAAGTCCTCACCTGCCCTTCGTGTGGCTGTTCCAGCACTGATCCTGGTCAGACTCAGTGAGCTTGCCCTTGGCACAGATGTCATCTGGCAGGTTGGACCAGAACCTCTTGGACTCCTTCAACTTCTCTTTGATGTCAATCACCTGCCATGGGCCAAAACAGAAATGTAATATATTAGGGTTGATAATTTAGCATTTTAAAGCCTGAGAAGTCAGAGTGAGAAGTGAATCGACTGTAACACAGAAGTACAACTTGTGCAGTACTCGGAATATTAAATTGATGCTACTAGTTTCAGTTAAAGTTGCAGTGGGTAGAAATGGAGCAAATATGATTAAAAGAAAATATATTTTCATAATATACCGTGATATACCGTTTATACCGTATATTTCACTATATACCGACAGTAGTGCATGAGACAGTTAATCTGAAAAAAATCATGTGCGTCTGTGTCCTCCGGTGCTCCTAATCACATCTGCAAGATTTTACAGACTGGAGGAAAACAACCAATCAGAGCTGATCTGTAGCCTGCCGACTCTGAGCAGCTGTCAATCACTCAAAAGCTCCGATTAAACAGTCAAACTAGGCAGCGCTGATCAAATATGAATCAGTATTCTGTTACTGTAATGCCTATTTCTCACCGTACACTCAAGATATTTCTGAAAACATTTAAGGTGAGAAATAGGCATTACAGAAACAGAGTATTAATTTATATGAGCTGTGATAGTCTCCCGTCACAGGCTAGATTTTTTAAAGCCTGAAAACAGAGCCATGAGGAGGTACAGAAGTCTAGTTATCTCTCAGAGCACATGCATTACAATATGCTGAAATGTTATCATGGATTGTTTGCCCAAATGATGCCAAAAATATTCTGCCTACTGCAGATTTAATACAACTTAAAAAAAATCATTTTGGAAAATAAAAATCAGGAAAAATAAAAAACAGACAAGTTTTATGATGAAAAAAAAAGGAAAAAACATAGTGATACATACTCTAGAAACTAAAAAAAAAGAAGACAAAAATCAAATACACATACAGCAGATTCCTATAGCTCCATCTCTGTATAGGAGTGTGACACATTGTGATTTTAAACTTTCATGCGGCTGCAGAAGTGTATGTAGTTGCACAACCCCGTCTGTTCATTTATTCCATAAGGACAGAAGTACCGTCCAGGCTGCCCGGGGCTCTTTTTTTTCCCATTTTGCTTCTTGTCCACTTCTGTCCATATTGTGTTCATCTCTGATTCATACAGGACAGACTTGGGGCTTTGAATTTGATATTTGGCATGAGCGGTCACCCCCAACTGATTCCATCTGGACTCAGCAAGAAGTTTGAGCGAGTGACCAGCAAATAGGCAGAAAAAACTAAAAATAAAAAAAACCTAATCTGATTATAAAGTAAGATATTCATTAAGGCACATACACGTTTTAAATATGTGCCATATGTGTAAATATGTTGGATAAGTATGTGTTCATATTTATAACAAACTTACTTGTCCTTAACAAATACTATGCTGCTGTTACAGGAGAGTGAGATGACATACAGCATGAACACTAATTCACACAGAATAATGTGATCCTATTCAAGATTTTTACACTTAAAGGTGGGAAGAATATTTTCTTGCCGAGAGTTAAAGGGATAGTTTGGGTGTTTTGAAGTGAGGTTGGCGTATTACTAAAATGTCGATTGGCCCACCCCCAGTTTGGAGAAAGAGACAGGAGTACCTACACCGGAGAAAAGAAATACAGTGCTGTGGACAGGGGCAGCAACAAAACGTACTTTAGCCACCTAAAAGAAAGGCTCACCTAAAAAAATCAATATCTGTCTAATTGTACGCTATATTTAGAATATCTTCACCGTTGTATCTTGCCATCAGACAGCCCTTTCCTTCTCTTTTCCAACGGCGAACTGAACTGAAAGTGAAACTTATCTACACTGTTTTTGACATATGGGCCTGCTGGCTTTGGATAGAGCATAGATAATTTTGTTGGCCCCGTCCACAGCACTGTATTGCTTTGCTCCGGTGCTGCTACTTCTCTCTGTTTCTCCAAACTGGGGACGTGCCGAACGTCATGTACTGTAAGTAATACACCTACTATGGATAAGTACCTCATACAACCCCACTTCAAAACACCCAAACTATCCCTTTAAATGAGAAGATTGATACCACTCTTATGTCCATTCTTTATGTATGAATCTAAAGCCAGCAGTCTGCTAGCTTAGCTTAGCATAAAGACTGGTAACAAGGGGAAACAGCTAGCCTGGCTCTGTCTAAAAGAAACTAAATTTGCTAACTAGCATCTTTAAAGCTTCGTCATTAACACGTCATATTCATTTTGTTAATCCGCATAAAAAAACGCTGAAGTGTAAAAAATCACAAGTTGCTGTTTTACATGGGGGTTATGAGCCAGACTGTTTCTTGACTGCAGTGACTTCCTGAAATCTCCGTGAATTAAAACATGGAAGATAGATAGATAAGATAGCGACATAAAAAAAGCCTCAACAACAATAAGAACGCAGGCAACTTTCTGCTTAAAATCTCAAAACAACACAAACAAAATCAACAGATATTAAATCCTGCACCTATAACACAAAGAGCCTTGTGTTAGACAACCAGGTGATGTATTCATTGTGTGTGTGTGTGTGTGTGTGTGTGTGTAGGTGTGTTTTAAAATATATTTTGGCAAGAAAGAACATGGTTGATGGGTCACAACCTTCTCTGTGAAATTCTATCGCTTTCAACAGCGTTGCATCTTTTCTTTAAATTGTTTTGGACTTGAACCAATTCCAGCTGCTGAATTTTTCCAGGCTCTGAAAAGCTCTGACTGCTAAATATCTGTCTCATACAATTTACACCCAAATATTTCAAAAACAACATCTGATTTAATGCAAAGCCCAATGCCTCTATTCTTAATCTTAGTGATACTACAGCCGAGTTGACAATGTATACAAACATATATTGATAGATTTGACCTCAACTATAGAGAAGAAACCCAGTGATGTTAATAATTATTGCTCTGTGTAGAAGTTATCTGCCCTGGCTAAAATCTTTGAACCACACGTGGTTGTTGAAAGAGTTCATTCAGAACTCAGTTGTAGGCACAGTACTGTGGCAGCAACAAATAAAACATCCAGCAATATAAAACAAACACAACGACCTGTACATCCGCGACTCCAAAGCCTTTAAATTGTAAATGTACTTGCTCATAGTGCCTTTCTAGTCTTCCGACCACTCAAAGTGCTTTACACTACATGTCAGCATTCATTCACACACACATTCATACACTGATGGCAGAGGCTGCCATGCAAGGTGCCAACCTGCCCATCAGGATCTAATCTAAATACTCATTCTCATCTGAGGGCACAGCCTCTGGGAGCAATTTGGGTTCCAGTATCTTGCTCAAGGACACTTTGATATGTGGACTAGAGTAGCCAGGGATTGAACCTCCGACCTACCGATTGGTGGACGACCCGCTCTACCCTTTGATCCACAGCTGCCCCCGCTTTATTTAACCAGCGAGGAGTGATTGACACAAGTTAGGGCCTTTAACCTCAGGCCTCTTCATTGGTTGAAAGAGTTTTTCTTGAAACACATGAGAGAAAATATAGCTTCCAACTTATCCGAGATTTTGATTCATATCAACCTGCTCGTTTGTAGCAATAGATGTTTTTTTTTCAATTAATTGTAAATAAATGTTAATCCATAAAATGCCCCTACTGTAGCTTTCATTATTATTATTATTTATTTATTTTTTATAAATATTAATATACAAATATTTAATATTTGATAAAAACAACTCAAGGTCTGCTTACTAGCTTTTTCTGGATCATTCAACGTTATGCGAGTTCAGTAGTGATACAATATTTATAAAAGTTAGTGGACCTTAAATTGGAATTGTTCTGTTTAATATTATTTCCAAAGGCAATAATGAAATTTGATGCTTCACCTTTAAGACAACATGTACGAGAAGTCCTAAAAAAAGCTATGGATAAAATCAGAATCATAAAATCAGCTACTGAGCTTGCAAGTCAATAGATCCATTTCCATGACAACCAAACAGACTCAATCTTCTGATGAAGACTCTGCGATAAGGTTGAAAGTTCCAGAAAAAGAAGCTACAAAGTGGATCTTGAGTTATGGTTGTTGTGTCAGTCTATCATAACAAGGTTGAGACTACAGCAGAATTTTACATCACACTTAGCTGCAGCGAATTCTCTCCGACAGACAAACCGTCTCTGGATAGATGCGTTTAACACATGAGTCTATTCACATATCCTCCCTCTATATTCTGCACACTTTGCCAGATGTATTGCATATTTCAAACAGTTCAGGGATTAACACATGTTATCATTTACACATTGTGTTAGCAGGTCAGGTTTCATACAAAAGTGGTAACTGTTCTGGGCATTTTTTTACACATGCACCCCGTTAACAGATCAGGAACAGTGTTGAAATGTGACTTCTTAGAGTTAATGTGTTGCACCACAGCTCCTGTTTTATCATAGATTTTCATCAGTGATGTGGATGAGAATATCTACAGTAAAAATGCACTCAAATGTATTGCAAACATATTTAGGCCCCTACAGAGCTTTAGGACATAACAGTCTGATTCTGCATTTACAGTTAACGGGGGATTTACCATTTAAATTCATAGTAATTCTTGAAACAATGGGTCTTTGATTTCACACAGAAGTAAAGAAAAGCAGCCTCTCATTTCTAACAAATGACAAATATTTGCCTGCAGATTTTAGCAGCTGTTGTAACTAGCTAGCTTTACATTTATTTGTGAGTAGCCTGAAGACTCTGTCTCCAGCTGATTCGATTTAAAAAGAGAACCATGTAAATGCAAATATGCACATGATTGCTACAAGATTGAGGCTAAAGCTGCATGTTTTCTGTAGCAAGCAAAAAGTCAGAATCCTCTGCAGTCGAAGTACAAGACAAGGAAATAAGAATTATTGGAAGATAGACAGTCAGCCCTACTATTACAGTATTGTAAGGTATAGTAAGGATGTTAAATTTTAGCTGTATTGTTTGTATTCTAATCATAGTCTGTATATAAGAAGAGGACGTAGTCACCGTGATGTCACCCATTGGTTTGTGGACTGCCGTTTTGAAGCCTTGAGTTTGGCATTTTGGCCGTTAACATCTTGGTTTTTTGCAACCAGAAGTGACACGAGAGGGTGGAGCTAAGTACAGCTGGACCCTGAATAAGGCATTTTTATTAACTTTCATGAACTGAAAACACACTGTGAAAGGGTTAAAGTTGTAAGATGAAAACACAGACACGTGCCAAACCGGACAACGCCGTGGTAGCGACTGGTCAATCACAAGGTAGCCACGCCTTAAATCATCCCCTGCTTTATGGTCTATTTGACTCTAAATGGGACCATAATTTACGAAATTAACATCATGCTGTATTGAAGAAGACTTGAAACTAGCGATTGAGACCATAAACTCATGTTTACAATGTTTACTGAGGTAATAAATCAAGTGAGAAGTAGGCTCATTTTCTCATAGACTTCTATACAATCAGACTTCTACACAAGACTTCTTGCAACCAGAGGAGTCGCCCCCTGCTGGCTATTAGAAAGAATGCAAGTTTAAGGCATTTCCGCATTGGCTTCACTTCTCAGACCCCAGAGGTAGCCCACTAATTCTAAACCATATTTGCTTTACATATACAGGACAAAGGGTTTTGAGGATGAGGACTAATCGCTGGGAAGCATGATACTAGCTCAGGTAACGAGTTTCGCTGGAGTTGTTGGAGTGCTAACTTCCCAAAGCCAAAAAAAGAGCAGGACAGAGTCACTAACATTACACAAAACTCTGATATACTCTTGTATCTGTGGATGTGTCAGTTCTGAATGGGGATGTTTGTAACGTAGCCTGGTATCCTTACAAAATAATTAGCTAATAAAATGCTCTTTGGCTTTGGTAAATAGGTAAATACAACTCATCCCAACTCGTCACATACTGTCGCTTTGTCACGCCCCTTGGCATCACTTTAGGTTTTGACTTCAAAACCACTAAAGTTAGGTTTAGGAAACTACTACCTTTGTAAAGTGAAAATGAAACTGAAAGTTGTGAACACGGGACACAAACGAACAGCTGATTGTAACGTGAAAGTGAACTTAATGCACAGCGGTCTCCTGGATGAAAGCCTTGTGTTTGTTGGACCCTTCCACCTCCACTCCTGCCCATCCTTAGTGTGTCTTTTCACTCTTTAAACTACGTCACCACACTCCCGGCACACTTTCTCTGAGTATTTACTCTCGCTGCAGATGGGTTTGCTAATGGAAAGCCTGTTGTGTCTCATACTGGCGCTAAAAGGTGCCTCATGCTGCGTATCAAACGCCGACGGCCGTGACAAAACATCGGTATTTGACACCCTGGGAATGAGGGCAGCAACACTGTAGGTAGTAACATAGTTAGCCTGGTATGCTAATGTTTGCAGTTAATGTTAGCGAAGGCAAACACACAGTTTGATCCATTCCTTACACTTTTTCTCCAAACTCTTAAAATGCCAGATATCACTCTTACCACAGCACCAAACAAAAATCCAAAGCTTGACAGCCCTGCTGTGCCTAGTTACGGTTGCTAAGCTCTGAACAGTCGGGGGATGGGATTCGCGATAAGGAGTTGTAATTGTGTTCTCTCAAAAAGAAAACAATTTAAATGTACAGTGCTTTACTGTTATAGGTTCAGATCTTTAGTCAACATACATGTATCCATGAAGGAGTTAAAACCTGTCAGTCATGTCAGCTGTACATCACGGCGGCACTCTGCATGTTGGAGCAGCGGGCTTTGTGGTCGGTGGTTAGTTCAGGATGTGGGACTCTCTCTGCTGTTTGAGGCTGGTGGAGAGACAGCTGAGAGAGAGTGGGAGCTATCAGGTTAGCTCTACCAAGCCTGAGGTAATAACCCAGTGAGCAGCAACATTTCTTTATCTTGGCTTTGGCTGCAGGCCACAGTAGCCTGTGGTTCATTCAACAAAGCCGTTGCTGAATAGAGTAAACACCTCATACAGTATAAATTAACTCTGCTTCTTGAGGGTGCTGAGAATTTGACAAGTTATATATCTACTTCCCATTATGCTAAATATTTAAATGTTACACATCTGCATGTGCCAGCTGTTGCTCTGAAAGTTATCCCTCGCTGAGATTTAAACATGAATTTAGGAAAAGGGAAAATGGAGTGGACAACCTTGTGGTTCATTAAGGACCACTCACCCTTTCCCCTTTATCCAGATACCACCTACCTGGAGTCCTAGACTCTAAAACATGACTTAAAATTGTACATTGGATTTACATATTTTAATGGATTCATCTCTTACACCCATTTCATGGACTTATTTTATTGGACTTCTTATACTGGATTTGCTACATTAGTATTGGATCCGTGATAATCCTATTGTAGAATTATAATCCCAATGCTGCATATTGGATTTCTACTAACTGCTACAATTGCCACTTTCCCACCTACAGCTCCTACTGCACTCCCTGTTGTCTGACGAAGAAAAATCCCCAAAAGTGCCCTTAAAGATGTCCACATAGACATAATGAATGGCCAGACAAATGCCATAACTGGTTACAATAAGTTACAGTAAGCACTTGGATGCTTTGTTCTTTTCTTCTGGTTTCTACAAATTCATGATTCTGAGAACCATAAAAAAAAAAAATGTGTTATTCTCATCCTATTTATTTATTCCTGACCCTCCGGTTACAGTTGAAGCCCTTGTAACTCATTTACATGTTAAGTGCGCATGGACACCAGTAATAGCCAAGAAAAGAAAAGTGCACACGCACAGACACACACTTGACCCTCATCGTGTTCTAGCTACACTGGGGATTTGGGAGAGTGCATACAGTGAAGCCTGGGGTCTTAACAGGACATGAAAGGGTCCGTACCACCAGGATGCCACTGCAGGAGACTGCCCTCACATTTGATGTGGTAATCCTGTCATGGAGACACTAAAGCTGGTTAGGTTTAACACATGCTGGAGTGGCTGTGATTCATGATGGCCCGAAGCATCCTGGCACTGCCAACAAAATATAGATCAGATCAGAATGTGCTCGGTTATTAAACTCAAACTTTAAATTGAACCACTTTTATATGGTTCAGTCTGACAGCCGAATGTCTCAGAACAGGAATATTTAAAATGAAGAGGAGGCAGGAAGGATACACACATA
>CAKAOH010023994.1:0-10920 GCA_916701665.1 Sebastiscus tertius
GGACAACAGTTGACAATGAGTATATATATAGTGAAGTATATTGTAATTTTATAGTTTTTTACACAAGAGTCAAGTAGAGAGAGACAATGGAGGAGGAAGAAGAGAGTTTGGGAGACGTTCTGGGTCAGATGGTGCCTACTTTCATGAGTCTTGCAGCTGTTCTATTCTTATAAACTCTCATTTACATACTCGACAGTAGGGCTGGTGTTAAGAGACATTTGTTTTTTCAAATCAAGTATTAAATGCTTTAAACAGTTCTTCTTATCCTAATTAAATCATGTTTCAGCATGTTAGAGGCTGGACAAATCAGCTCCAAAAACTTTATATTTTGAGGATGGAATCAGAAATGTGCTTTGGTGCTCTGATGGTTTAAAGCCTCCTCTCGTAGAAGAGTATTGACTCTAACCATGTGAAGGGATTCGACTCCAGCAGAGGAAGAGTTAGCTGCCCGTTGCGTCGCACCAGGCCGTCTCCCCTTTCTTTCCCTGGGAATAGGAAGAAAAGCATTTTCACACTAATGATGCAAATACCCAGCATGCAGTTGTTACACACAGCATTTCCTGTTCTGCACAATTTCTCTGCATTCCCTTCATTCCTGACATTCCCGGGGGGGTTCTGTCAGTGTACCCGGTTCTTCTTGGGACACTGTGAAACAATCTGCGCTTTAAAAAGAGGAAAATGCGGCAAACGTCATCTTCCCCTCCAGCCCCACCCTGTTTCCTAAATTTAGACTCGCTGTGTTTTTGTTTCAAAGGGCTGCACTGAACTTTCGCATGGCCCGACATCTCCCGTCGCAACTCTCCTCGCTCTAGTAGCGTTCCTGTGGGAAGGATGGAGCGGGTGCCATGGCAACCAGCAGTCCCAAATGGGCTCTGCTCGAGTGCACTTAGAAGTACAGTAGGGAAGGGAGCGAACTTGACAAGAGTGCAGTATGCTGCTGCTGCTGCTGCTGCTGACGGAGGGGTGGAGGGGAGCAGAGCGACAGAGAAGCTGAATCTGGGCGGATGCTAAGCTGACATAGCAAGCTAATCTCCAGCATTTAGAATGCCAGGCACCGCTCAGATTTTCCTCCCTCCTACCCCGAGGCGTATTTAGGAGGTGAGAAATGCACCGAGGAGAAACTTGGGATTGAAGAAAGGAAATCTCTCCGGCAGGCAAGGTTTTTATTCAGCTTAGTCACTCCTGTGAAGGCAAATGTGAGGCGAGCCACGAAAACATCAGAGGAGCCACTGATCTGGAGGTTTCAAAGCTCTTCAAATGTGAGAAATACTGTAGACAAATCTGCTTTATTTGGGGCTGAGATGATATTTTCATTGTTGATTAATCTGTTTTTTTTGATTGTTTAGTCTACAAATTAGTGACAAATGTCCATCACAACTTTGCAGAGCCCAGTGTGATGTTTCAAATGTCTTGTTTTGTCCAAAACTCTTAAAAGATATTTAATGTACAATTCTATAAAATTGAGAAAAGTGGCACATCCTCACATTTGAATAGCTGGAACCAGTGATTGATAAGTGACTTAAAGGTGCTCTGTATGATATCCAGAGCATTAATATAGCAGCAAACAACTGTTGTTTATGTAAAGATATAGTGGAGTAATGTCTACCTGAGCAGAGAATGATGTCTCTCTCCCTTTGTGTTTGTTGTAATCAGAGTTTCTCTGTCTTTCTTTACATAGCCAGGTTGGCCGTGCATGCTTTGAGCGCATGTCTTTGCATGTGAGCGTGCCCCATTGGCTAGCTCACGGCCGCCGCTCTGCACTGCTGTCATACGGCAGTTACAGCTGATAACACTGCCCCGACCGACGTCGTTGTTGCCGAAGCGTATAGCACCCACCCTCCGGTTCCCCCTCAGGTTAACACTGTTAGCTCTGTCAGCACTGTTGCCATTGTTTTCACTGTTAACACCGTTAGCTACGAGCCATCGGCTCAGACGTCGCCATGTTGAGAGCCACGCGGAGACAATAGAAATGCTCCCAATCTCACATTTAGTACCTTTGATATACAACAGAAAAGTGGCACGTCCTCACATTTGAGAAGCTAGAACCAGTTATTGATAAGTGACTTAAATTGTTAATCGATTATCAAAGTTGTTGTTTAATTTCTGCTTATTGATTAACCAAATAAGCCCTTGTCTAGTTAGCCATATTTCAAAGATTGGATTTTACTTTAATTCACGTCACAGACGGGACGATGCTGGCAGACCTTGATACCTTTCCTAGAGAATGAACAGTTGTGGAGGACATATTTTAAGTGAAACTATTAATGCTACAATCTAAAAATACTTTGTTACAAGTGAAATAGTTATACTCAAAATGTTACTTCAGTAAAAGAACAGTATTATCTACAAAATGTGTCCAAAGTAAGAGTACTTATTATGGCTCCTGTCAGAGTTTTATGATTATATATTTCAGTGTTTGATTATCATTATTACTGATGCATTGATATGTGTGCAGCATTTTAATGTCGTGGCTGTTATAGTTCATTTTAACTATACTGTTGGGTAGTTTATTCTACAAAACTGCATCATATTTTACAAGGTACAAGTACCTCAAAATGATACTTAAGTACAGTAGTAGCTACTTTTAACAACTGAAACAATGCCGCAGTTGAAGATAAAAGACATTAAGGAAATAATGTTAAATTGTTAGTTATTTGCAGATTAGGTTTTTTCATTTCATTACTGTTATTGTAAAGTGTGAAACCTCTCATTTAAAACTTAACGTCTAAACTCTGCTTCTGAGAGCGTAATGAGACGTGATGTACCAATGCCAGCCACCCTCCTCAGTGTTGCATTAAATCTTTAAATAGCTGCCTGTAGCAGAGTGGCCTTCATTGTTAGTGAGAGATTATTCTGTAACACCAAGGTCACAGGTTCGATCCCCGCAGTGGGCAGAGTGTCTATGAACAGCTGCGTGTCCCTGAAGCAGCAACATGCTCAGTCATTGTGCGTTGCTCTGGAGAGTGCCAGCTTAATACCTAAAATATAAATGTAATTGTTGTAACCCAGTGGAGGAACTCCCACTGGGAGTGCTGACACACACAAACACACACACACACACACACACACACACACACACACAGCTACCCCGCGGCCCCTACTCGCTATTATCTGTATGAAGTGAGGATTATTTGGCTCTCAGGGTTCAAACATAATGTGAGTTATTTCTAGAACATGTAAACACAGAGTCTGGCCTTAAGTACAATATTCATGCAAATGAACGGCTTCGTTTGGATCTGTTTTACATTTACTATCGCTGGAGAATTAGCGTGGGATACTGTTTGTTAGATACATAGAGTGTTTCATTAGCTGGTTAAGTTCACAATATTTCAGTCTGTGAGTCTTGATCTTTTCATAAAATTAACAAACATGTAGTCTCATGTACCTTCAGGTAATTGGCCCCTTGTGAGGCAGATTCAGAGCCAGAAGAACCTAAAAATGCCTCAACATAACCTTTTTACTAATGAGAGCTAGATATAAGTGGCCTAAGAATGAATTGCCTATTGTTTTATTATTATTATTATTATTCAGTGCAACATTGTGTTGCAACATTGTTAGCCTCTCTTTCTGGTTAAGTAAGGATATTATTTTTGCCATCAATCAGTAGTGACTGACGTATCTCAACATTTGATATGTTGATCAAAGAAATATGTGGATGTAAGAGTTAGCATTTCTATTAATAGACTTAAAACAACCTGTTTAGCACATAGACTGTATATAAAGATAGACGATGCGTCTCCACTTCCTCCCACTGTACAGAAGTGAAATCAAAATATCCCGGATACGGGAGTTGCCATCCTGAGATTTTGACGTCATTTTGGAGCCAGAGTCTGCGCAGTAGTGATCGAGCGGTGAAGCCGCAGCACCGAGGTCACCAGCCTGAACCAATCGCGAGCCGATCACGGCCGCAGCACTTCAGCGAGAGAGACTCACAGCTGCCAATCATGACGTCTCACCCACTTTTTATAGCATCAAACAACTAATTCAAACCAAACTTATCACTTTAACATCCATCAGCATGATAACAACTACCTAATATGACAGAAACCATCTTTGGGAAAACTGTATTCGAACTGTACTTTGACTTTTTTAGTTTGGCCCATGTCCCATCCACTAATATAGAGGAGTTGGGATGTATGACCTATCCTGCAGCCAGCCACCAGGGGGCGATTGAGATGTTTTGGCATCACTTTTGCGTAGCTGTCATGTCGTCCGTCTTTACATACAGTCTATGGTATAGCAGCGTTAATCTCATCCATTAGATGACTACATTTTTATGGCCAATTTTCAACACTCAGCATACACAGTATGAATCACTGTTATCACATCAATGTCGACAGTGAAACTTCGGTCGATGCACAATTCATGGCAGAAGTTGTACCTGAGCTTCTGTCTTTTTTGTGGCTCAGATATACTACTGCATTACAATAATGAATTAGTATGTCAGCTCCTTTCCAAAGAGAGGATTCGACTGACCTTTGCAATAATTCTAAGGTAAAGGATGACAGGTTTGGCTTTACGTCTAATGCCGCTTGTCAGATTTATTGTCAGAGTCAAAGACCACACCTACCGCTAAATCGTTTGATTTAAGGTGTGATGTAAGATAGTCCCCTATGTCTCAGTTTTATCTCCACATCTACCTTCTCTTGCTCCTCTTCTTGTTAAAATGATCTTGTTATGGGAAATATTATGTCACTTTGTACCTGATGCTCTCATATAAAAGGCACACAGCTGTCAGTTTGAGCTTGAATTTTATAGTTTGCCATCATTAGAAGGAAAAGATCCAGGAAGTTAAAAGGATTACATATCTGTTTTGCGTAGATGTGTCCTGGATAAAAATCTGTGCAGTGAAAGAGGACAGTGTTTATGATTCAACACATGTCTCCTGTGTGCTCAGAGCAGTGGGTTAACACTTGGGTGCCTTGTTCAGAATGGACACCAGTTATTTCTAGCATCACTCTCTCTTCTCTCTGTCAGTCCCGCACACACAAACACACATATACACACTTCATCTTTCTATATTCTCGCAAACGCTCATAATCTCCATTTTTCTCAGTCGCTCTCCATTTTGCACTTTATCTCAAACACGCTATCTCTTGGTCTAATATCAGCCGACATTTGTGCCGTCACCTGCCAAACACACACACACACTTAAACAGATTTTCTCCCTCAGCCTCACTTAATGTATTTGTGCTGTCACTCAGTTTACCTTCATGTTTACTGAACGCTACACTCCTTGATTTTATCCGTAACAAATTATGATTATTCCCAATATCTCCTTCTTCACCCTTTGTCCTCCATTTTCTCCTCTCCTCTCCTCTTCTTTGCTTTCTTTCCCAGACTCCCCAAACTCTCTGAACAGACAAGAAATATTCCTCCTCTGGGTTTAGTCGGTGGCCAGCAGGGCATCCGAGGCTCCAAACAGCTGCTCTATAATTATACAAGCAGCAGGAGTCAGACAATCAATACTCCTTTTACTCTTTTCCTCCACCCGGGCGGCCCGGTGGTTAGCGAGGCCGCCCTGTAATCAGAAGGTCACAGGTTTAATCCCTACGACGGCCAATGTGTCCATCAGCAACTGTGCGCTCTGTTGGAGCGTCCTTGACAGTGACATTGCTCACTCACCTTCTGACTACTTTAAATTATCTTAAGATATATATGGAAGGGAAGCTAATGCAGATGAGGATGATTCTTTATGTTTGAGAGCTCTTAAATATATGTCTGTGTAAGATGACTCTGAGACAACAGTATAATTGTAGTAAATGAATGCAAAGATTGGCAGTCTCCACAGGGATGTAGGCTACTGTATGTGGTTGCTTTATAATTTGGCTGTCCTCGACCAAAGAAAGTCTTAGTGCATAACACTCTACGACTAATTGATTAGTTGATTTAATCTGTAAAATACAGTTTCCCCACAAAGAATCACACAAAAGCACCAGAGACGTGCACATGCGTTTCTTGGAAATAAGTCATTCAGCATGAAAACAGCTTAAAAAAACTACGAATTCGACAAAGAAATCTTAATCGACTGAGACCAAAACCACCGATTAGTCAACTAATAGACTAAGAGGGGGCATCCCTAGTGCACATCTTCCATTCACATGAACTTCACACTCAGTGTCTCAGCTTACCTGTTATTAGAGATGATTAATTTATTGTATTTGTATTGAATTTGCAATTTGAAATAGTGAACTTTAAAGGAATAGTTTGATAATCTGGGATGCGCTTATTTTCTTTCTTGCCGAGTGTTGGATGAGAAGATTTATACCACTCTCAGATCTGTCTGCTCAATATTTAGCCTACAGCTGGTTAGCTTAGTTTAGCATAAAGGCTTGAAACGGGGAAACAGCTAGCCTGGCTCTGTCCAAAGGTAACACAATCTGCCTACCAGCACCTCTAAAGCTCACTAATTAACATGTTATATCTTGTTTGTTTTTTAATCCCTGCAAAAAAGAAGAATTTCTGTTTTTACAGGGCCAGGCTAGCTGTTTCCACTCTTTGTGCTACACCAAACTAACAGGCTGCTAGTTTCAGTTTAATATGGTATTGTTCTAGGGTGACCATATTTTCAAACCCCAAAACCGGGACCCATGAGTGTGTTTGCACACATGTTGGTGCTTCTGCATGTGCCAAAGGCGTTTTCATCAGGATGGGGGACTTTTTCATCACTTTGCAAACTTACAAAGCTCACCTTTCAACACCATGGACAGCTCCTCAGCAGAGGAAACATTATGCTTTGCCTCCCAAACTCCACCAAAACATAGTATATTTGAAAACTGTATAATAACACAGTAAACTCTGCCAGCTATTGTATATTGCTATCTGGCTGCCTTAGTATTATCATCTGTAGGTAATAATGAGTGGGACAGAACATGATAAACGTCTATGTAAGCACTGAAAACAAGTATAATATTGTTATTATTATTTTAAATGTGGTGGAAACCGGGACAATTTGGTGTTTTACAGATATTTGACAAACCGGGATGTCTGGTCGCCGTATATTGATCTTCTCATCTTACTGTCAGCAAGAAATCCAATAAGTGTATTTCCCAAAATGTCAAGCTATTCATTCAATAATATTTTGTATTAGCTCATCCTGCCTGTGAGCTGCCTGTGCTAGTATTAGCATAAGCAGCTAGAGTAACATTACTGCTGTCTTGCTATATGTGAGCTTATCTTTACCTTGAAGTTGTCTTTTCTCTGACTCATTTGAAAAATAGTAATAATCATCTCTCGTGGGATCGTTTAACCTCGTGATTTTTTCCATGTAGAAACAGGTTAAGTTTGTATTTATTCCTGGTGGAGGAACGAGATAGAGGCTCAGAGCTTCCTCCACATCGCTCTCCTGTGTTTGAGGTAATTGTGTCAAAGGTTTCCAAGTTAATTTGGAAAAGATAAAGCGATTTTTAAAACCACTACACATAGCACCTTATAATTGGAGTCTTATTGTGCGTTTAGAGGTCGACAAAGTCCTGCAGTGGTAATGAGGAGGTTCAGAAGTTGAAGTGATCTGCTCAGTAATCTGCAGGCATGCTCAATGGAAAGGATGTGTGTGCACGCCAGAATAATAATGCGTCTGACTGTGTGCTCCCTACCTGTCCTTGGCTATAAAAACACTGAGAAAGTTGAATGTTCACCTTGAAAATTCATAAATCTGCTGAGTCCCAGAACGACGAAAACTGATTTTAGCCAGTAGGTTCATATAATAGTTGTTGTCGGTACAAATAAAGTTGTTTCAAGATTGAAACAAGTTGAATTGTCTGCCACAGGAAGTCATTAATTAAAGTGTTTATTCTCACTGGGCATAAAGCCAAACATTTTTTAAACAAGACTTTAGGATGCAGCTACATCCAGTTTCTGCCTAACATGGATATTTCTTCTCAGTTTGGTGCAGAACGCTGTTTTTTTTTTAACATGTCTGTGAAGCTTTCAGCTGCTATTTCTCACATCCTCGACTGGCAAGTGGCATGTTTGATAACTTTCATCTCCTCTGCTTCTTTCCACGGCTTTCTCCTTTAACCTGGCTCCCAGGAATGCAATAAACCTCAGGTACAGTATCTATTGACAGCGTTGGTTGTTGTGTTTGCTTTATATGTGAGTGTGTGCGTATGTGCGTATGTGTGCTGCGTTTACTAGCCGTCTGTGTTTGTGTTTCTTTCTGCTGGTGGTTTTTTATCTGCGTCTGTTCCCCATTAGTCCTATCTGTAGCGTCTGGTATAGACTCCCTTAATAAATACCTTCCATTTGCTGGCATTGAGGCTGATAAAGTCAAAGATGGAAGCCAATTGTATTAACCACAACATCGACATGAATTGAATTCTTTTAAAAACAGCCCTGATAAAAAAAAAGAAAAAAGGCTTTGTCTGTCTTCTGCTTCCATACGTGTTATCCTGTGTTTGATCTGAGACATGAGCGTGGTTGGTTGAGAATGGACTCTGTCACGTCACCGGGTGATGACAGAGAAATGATAAACATCACTCTGCTGCAGCTTATGGGCCTGTAAACTGAGATAATGGCTACAATTTAGCTGATTGAGTTGGAGGTGCATCATATCTCAAACGCTGTGCCTCTCTGCTGATAATGGTATTGACTGTCTTTGGGCTCTATGGATTATTATTATTATTATCCCTGCTGTGTGTGTGTGTGGTTCTGCTGGGTCTTGCCTCACTGCTGATATGATCTACCGACGGTGCTGTTAACGTGCTAAGTGTTTGATTATGAGGGCTTTGAAAGACATGTATCCGAGCGTAACGCAGCTATTTAAAGATGCATACCATTTGTGCTGCATTCTCCCCCCCGGTAGGTCTGGAACCAGCTAATACATATCACATCTCAATATTTCATCACTGAGTCCTTCCGTGTACCGAGGAGCAGAAACGGAACGGCGAGGAAGAGGTTGAAAAGATCAGAGCTCAATGTGTTGAGCAGTCAGACCTGCTGAGAAACGGGAGAGCAGAGAGAACAAACCTGCCACTCTCGGGCCGCAGAAAAAGCCGAGCTCCTATTTTTAGAGCTGTCCTTTGTGACAACCTGCTCTGCTTCAGCTGCGCGGAGATACAAAAGCCTCAGTTGTGAATAGACATTGTGTTGGAACCGCAGCGGTGAGAGAAGAAACGCTTCATTGTACACTTTTTTAAGCTTTCTTTCCTCCTGCATTCCTTCATCTTTGGCTGTTTGTTTAAAATGATGCTGGGGAGCTTTTTAGGCATGCAGCTATTATTTCATTATTGATTAATCTGTTAGAATAATCTGTCAATCATTTGGCCCATAAAATAGAATCTCAATTTCCCAAAACCCAAGTTGGCAGATTGAAATCGCTGGTGTTATAATGTGTTTTATAATTAATTTTCTGTCCACCAATAAATTGATTAATTGTTTCAACTCTAGAGATTTTACATTATTTTTGAATCAGTAAATACAGTGAAGATGAATTGATTAATAGTCAAACATGGTCAGGATGGTGAAAGAGCGGGTCCATCTGCCTTCTGTGACATTTTTTTCAAATGGAAACACCCACTCAGCCGTTGCAAAATGCAGTGACGTAGGTTACCAAAGTAAGCTGATCAGTAAGGTTATGAATAATGTGAACGCTAGCACTTGCTGAGTCAAAGTTAGCTGTGCTAAGATTGGAAATAACTGAAAGGATTAGTTTGGATTTTGTGAAGTAGGGTTGTATGTATACTCCCGCGTTCTTTGAGGTAAAATTACTGCTTTTTTGAATGGAGTCTGGTGGCTTTTAAGAGAGTGGTATATCATCTTCAGTTCCCCGTTGGAACAAGCTGTCCTACGGTGAGGTAAAGTGACTGTGGACTAGCAGAGAAACAGATTTTAGCCACTAAAAAAAAATCAAGATCAGTTTACGTGTGTGCTATATTTAGAATATTTTCACCGCTTTACTTTGCTGTCAGACAGCCCTTTCTGATGGAGAACTGAAGCCATTATATCACTCTCTTCAAAGCCACCAGACTCCATTCACAAAAACAGTAATCTTACCTCTCAGAACACAGGAGTTGCTGGTCTACCGCTGCATCGGTTAGTTTGTTATTGTGTGACTTTCGTATCCGAACTAATGTGGCGTCCATACAGCTGTACGTTGCTTTGCTTCTGATTTCCTGTCTGCCTCTCCAAACTGGGAGCATGCTGACCGCCATCTATGTTACTGTATGTAACATTAATACACTGACTATAAGGATGTGTATATATATATATATGGTCAAAGTACATGTAATGTTTCAGCATCATAATTTAAATTTTTGGATTTGAATACATAAGGAACACCACTTTGAAGCTACAGAATGATATAAAAACCTAAAAAAAATATATAATAATAATAATAATGGACCCGACCTTTAATGAAAAGAGGGGTCATAGTTCATTTAATTTCTATATTATAAAATAAAATAAAAATGCATATTTATTCTCAGTTGCCTTTCTTTGTTTTGCTGAATTGAGAAGTGTGTCTCTCTCCCAACACAGACACCAAAAGCTAAATCTGTGTTTATAGTTATTAATAGATATCAGACTTTGATGGAAATAGAGCAGATATTTTTGGGAGCGTTCACACTTGATAACACAGCTGAAATTGTTCCGTGTGCAAATGAGTAAAAACGAGCTACTCATTTACAACCGGCTGTGGTTCATTTCCCAACCGGCGTTATAGAACACGCTTACTGACATTTGATTTGCTTCTCATGTCAGTTTTGACATTCAAAGACCTTTTTTAACAGTTGAGTGTTTTCAAAAGGCTTGACAGATGACATTTATTTCGATGGTAATGAGCCTGCATGGCGAGGATAACAAAGTACGCTGTTTTTTGTTGTTCGTGTCATTTAAATGTGATCAAAATCTCTCACAGCAGAACTGTTTGATCTGTTCAATGTTGAGCTGTTGTTAAACAATGCTGCAGGAGAGATGTACATA
>CAKAOH010023996.1:0-37115 GCA_916701665.1 Sebastiscus tertius
TGTGTGTGTGTGTGTGTGTGTGTGTGTGTGTGTGTGTGTGTG
Organism: Sebastiscus tertius; assembly: GCA_916701665.1. NCBI lineage: Eukaryota > Metazoa > Chordata > Actinopteri > Perciformes > Sebastidae > Sebastiscus > Sebastiscus tertius. The sequence continues at coordinate 43 of CAKAOH010023996.1, forward strand.
TGTGTGTGTGTGTGTGTGTGTGTGTGTGTGTGTGTGTGTGTGTGTGTGTGTGTGTGTGTGTGTGTGTGTGTGTGTGTGTGTGTGTGTGTGTGTGTGAAGGAGGGGGGTGGGGGAAGCTACAGAATTGGGGGCTACTGCTCTTTGTTGACACAGCAGGTGTTGATTTGGCTCCACAGTGGTCGCTTTGTTTGTTCCACCTTCATTCTTGTTGAGCACAGAAAGGGCAGAACAGCGCAGGCTGCCAGGTCTGAAGGGCACTGCAGAGATAAAAGAGAGGGCGCTTTTCTCTCTTCCATATATTTTGGTTGGTTCAGTGAGCAAGTCCTTATCTCTCAGCGAGCAGACAACTGTCATTTCAAGGCCGTTATTTTATTCATTTTCTGGAAGGAGTTTTATCAACAGATAAGTAAGATACAGTACGTCGCTCTAAAGTTTTTAACTCAAACTCTCTTTCCTGCACTCCCTTCCCACATCCAGGTGATCCTGTACTCAGGCGACAGGTCCTACGAAGACTACTACCCCCAAATGAAGGGTCGAGTCCACTTCAACTCAGCTGACCCCAAGAACGGCGACGCCTCCATCAACCTAACAGGGCTGAAGTCGTCGGACTCGGGTACTTACCAGTGTAAGGTGAAGAAGGCCCCCGGTATCCGCAGCAGGAAGATGCTGCTCATCGTCATGGGTGAGTGGAACAAACCACTGAACACACTCTGGTGTTAGGCAAGCAGTCTTTTTTTTTTTCTCACAGGGTAAATTCTCTCTCTACACGGAAATGTTCCAAATCACACGGCCTTTGCCCTCCTTGGCTGTTTTGATGTAATCCCTTCTAAAATCGAGTGCATGACCTTCCTGGAGGCTGTAGAGCACTGCCCCCTTTGTGATACATTTCTGTATTCACCCGAGATGCTCTGTGATTATGTCTAAAATGATAATCCAGATTTTTTTTTCCACTAAATATTGCGGTCATGATTTATGATTTATATCTATATTTATACTTAGCATTAGTCTTGATCAACAAAATTGTTTTATTGCTTTTTTCTTCAATCACAGCTCTCATTTTAAATGAATGAACGAGTGGAAAATGTTAAAAGGAAATGTCTAGTCTCTGCAATCAGCTGGCTTTTTATTGCACAGGGTGAGATGGGTGACACACCAGAGTTGTATAAGTCAGATGATTCACTCCCTAGGCAAACACACACTCACACAGCGTGGCCTTGCTGGTCGGTCAACTGACTAAATGATGTCGAAAGTGAATCGCCTCCCGAAACCCGCCTGCTATTTGCATATGGGAAAAACAACCCACATGCGCTGCAGTAGTCTGTGCCGTGGGATAAGCTGCACATTGTGTTGTTATGGCAGCCCTGTTATCAGAGTAGTTTCTCCTTTCTAAAGATAGGGCAGGCTGCAGAAAATGGCCGCTGTTCTTGTTGACATGATATCATGTGCACAAAAGTGACTGCACTGCACCAACTAGCTCAACCAGAAAGACATGAGTTATTGGAAACAAACAGGTTTCTCAGTAGTTGTGTTGTGGCGCCACTAAGCAGTTCTCTAATAAAAGAGACAAATGGCCACATATAATCTGACCATTAACTGTGAGTACAGCCGACACAAGAGCCACTGACAAAGCCCTTGGGGAGGGTACTTTACATAAAAATTGATTTTACCAGAGGCACCTTGAAAAAACGAATCACTGCTTAAATCATCGCTGATTCATACATATGCTTTTACATTTGCTGTGATGGCTTCTCCTCCCTGCAACAGTTCCACATTCCCCACCAGTGAGGGATGTTAGCAAGCCTGCCGCTGATTTCTCAGTTGTTTTTCATGCCTATTTTTGAATTTCGGTTAAGGCCATTGTTTAAGTTTGTCATTTCATCAAAATGGCCTAGACGGAAACTAACAGCATAGGCTGAGGTTGTTAACCCCCCCCCCCCTCCCTCTTTTTCATAGACCTTGTTTTTCAAATACCACATTAAGACACCAAGACCTTGAGGAGCACCATAGAAAAAGAAAAAGCCATGCTGTGGATTTGGAGATTTCTGCAAGAATGCATTTTTCTGCGATTGGATGGCGAGCAATTCTGTTCTGTAAACTGCTCAGAAACCCCCTTATTGTCAATCTACCTAGACAAGCCATCCATCCTCTGAATGCCCTAGGTCTGTAGTTTGTTGTTATAAAGTTTCATGAGGCTGTGATCACCACAGGTAATTTTATAAAGTGAGGTCAAGTTTAAAAAAAAAATGGTCTCACTACAATGAAATGGCTACTATGGGGACTAACATCATCACACATTAATACATTTGGGCTCATTTAATCCACAAGAATCTCAGCTTTACAGTGATATAATTCCAAGACCGTTTAGGGACCCCGGGATGCAGAAATATTCAAACTCACAATTTTATCTTGCTGTGGTCACCTAAGTGACTAAAATGCAAATCCAACTTTCATTATCATTATGCAGATGTGTTTAGTTATAGCGTGCATGAGAGAGAGTGATAGCTGGAGGCTACAGGAGCTGACAGGCTGCTAGCTATTGACCCCAAGGGGCAGGGGTGTTCTTAGCAGAGAAACATTGACAAGGAGAGGGGAGGACATCTTGCCTGCTCTGCATTTTACCTTCAGGTCGATCTTGTCACAAGGTGGATGGTCCCGAGAACAGGGGAGACATGCATGCACGTGTGTGCACAGACATAAACGCACCTCAATTTATACACCGGGTGTTGCTATGGCACACACATGTCACATAGGCGGCCATATGCGGGTCGGCACACATGCTGACCCCTGCTGTGTACATGGTGTCCAGGTAGTGTACAGTAGGTAGCATCCCTCGTTGTGTATTCTCCTCTGGTCGCACCGGGACATTGAAGTTAACAGGAGGAGAGTACCAACCTGCACTCCAGCACTACATGTCAGCAACTCTCACAGCTGTTTCTGACTAGACTCCACCTACACTCTCAACAGCCAATCATTTAGCTCTGCCTGCCTGGAGTCCATAACCTTGCACGGCAGCTGGATTCTCGTGATGTCACAAGATCAGGAGAAACCTGGGATCAAATGTCACACGAAAATCCATCTCGGCAGACTCCCAAGTAATGCGTTTGTGTCCGGCTCGCCAGACAACAGACCAATCAGCATCCTGTGAGGAGCTACTGCAGCTACGGGCATGGCTTAGGTGTGTGAGACCATAGTGTGAGACACCACGGAGAGGCGATTGTTGGTTCTAAACAACAATGGCGGCTCCTGAAGAGGTTAGCGTAGATGCTGCAATAGCATCAGTTAAATCAGAACTGGAGAGTATTTCTTCATTGAAAGAAGAGGAAAGAACGGCACTGAACATGTAAAGTACAGCGATGTTTTCGCTTTCAGTTGATTTCGCTTTCGTTAGTTTGATTGACAGGTGGCTCATCAAGTCACCTGCCAAGTATTTTTTTGAAAGTGCCTCCCCTTTCCCAAACAGTTTCCTATGACGGCTTCTCAGATGGTTCTGTAAAACAAACCATCTGACAGGGTCAGGTTCTGAAATCCAGGCAATCCTCATCGCATCCACGATCACTGCTAAGGCTCAACAGCCAGTGTCTTTAATTCTCTCTGCCTGGCTTTAGTGCCCACTACTCGCTTATCTTTCACTTTATCATTCAACTATCAATGGTCTCTCCTTGAAGTTGTGCGCCGCCTGACTGAAATGAATACAACAATCTAGCAATCCCTTTCTACTTATCTCGTCCCCAAGATAGCCTTGCGCTCATAAATCTGTATGCATTGTTCGTTTTGCAGAGCCAGGCTAGCTGTATCGCCCTGCCCTTTATCTCCCCGTGCTCCTCCAGCCTCTGTCACCTTCCTCTCTGACCTCATCTTTCAAACAAATAAATCTGCTCATCGGACAGCAGTCCTAATAAGAGGAGCTGTGTGTTACAGCCCTCGGACGCGTCGAGTTGACTTTCACCTTTTAAAAGACGCATTCAAAATGTCATAGCTCGCTGACATTTACTGTGTGCTGCGTGAACGTGTGTGTAGGTGCAACACGACGGCAGCAAAGGGCAGGCCTGTGAGTTAGGAGCCGCGCAGCCCTGGCCCCCATCACTCTGCCATCTGTCCGTCAGCGCTCGCTTCATTTTTGCTCTCTGTTTTGCCCCCTCCGCTCTGACCCCCTGTGTGTTTATTAGATTAGTAGGAGCACTCAGTACTGTCAGTCTACTGTTAATCCTTACGGTTATGCCTGCTAAGCTTCCCCCTCCCGCCCGACACCTGGTTCAGATCTGGAGAGCCCCACGCCAGGGTTTTGTTGTTACAGAACCCATTATTACCACACCATGATGTCAGCTTTCTGTCAGTGAACACACAGCACAGAATTGGATTTTAGCCTCAGAAACGTTACCTCTCATAGTCCCTTTCTCTTTTTCTCTCCCCCCTTCATTGCCTCTCCCCCGCCCCTCGCCTGGCAGTCTGGGTTTTATTGGAGTGGGTCTGCTTTTAATTTGAAGCTCTGTTTGTTTTTGAATCCCCCGTCTCATCTCCTGCCAGCACTCTGACTGACCGAGGAGTGTTTGCACACGTTCAGCTTTAAGACAGAAAGCTTTGCCTCCATCCTTAACCCAGAACGCTACGTGTGTGTGTGTGCGTCGGATAGCACGTGGTTCCTTTCCTCCTTGTGGTTATCCTGAGTGACAGCTCCTGTAATGACAGCAGCTGTATCAATTACTCTGATTACCGCTCTCATTACGATGATGACTGCTGCTTTGAGCAAGAGAGGAAATGAACTTTAGGAATACACAATACACAGACACACAACTCACCCACAACATGAAAGATTGAAAAATAACTGGGTGGCAGGCAGCAGCACTGTGTTGTTCCAAGCTAATGCCAGGTGGCCACCTGGTTGTGCCTGTTGTTTTTCATGGCTCTCAATCACTTCCTTTTCTCTCCACAGTGAAGCCATCCAAGCCCAGGTGCTACGCCGAAGGCCCCACACAGGAAGGCAAAGACATTGTGCTGAGGTGCATATCCAACGAGGGCACCACTCCCCTGCAATACAGCTGGTTCAAGACCAGCGACAGCAAGCTGCTGCCCAGCTCCGCTGTGCTGGGTAAGGGACCCTCTCACAAGCACTCACAAAACAAATAGAAATCAGATTTCAAAGTCCCACACACAGCTCCTCTTTCTGTTTAACACTGTCATCTCTTCATTGATGTGTGCTTTGCCCTCACTACAGATCCAGTGGGAGGCACCATTAACGTGAAGAACGCATCTGCCAGCGCATCTGGCACCTACCGCTGCACTGTCACCAACCGTGTTGGCACTGAGGAATGTATACTGTATATCAGCGTGAAACCTGGTGAGTGCCCAACTAACTTCACCTTGATGCACTAAGCTACATTCACCTGTTTCACATTTAAACCTGTTGCTCTGTTGTCTGGTGGTCAGTTGGATAATGTATTCGCTGCACTAAAAAAAAAAGGTCCAGCAGACTTGTACTTTTGGAGTACAGTTTGCGGTACCCCATACAGGTATAATATGGAACTCTTTCTTTCACCCCTACCATTTGTGCCTTCAAGAGTAAAGTTATGTATTCATGTGACCAACATATACACATTAACAATGGTATAATCATGAGGTAATATTGAGAACAAGACTAAGAGTCTACAGCCATGCTAACTGCTCTGTGAAGCTGTACATAGGCACAGCTGCACTTCGAGCTAAATGCTCTGCATGAAACGTCAGCATGCTTTAGCAGGTGCAATGTTTACTATGTTAACTATCTTAGTTTAGCATGCTAGTATTTGCTACTTGACAACACAAAGGGCAGCTGAGGCTGGTGGGAATGTCTTTAGCTTGCAGGTGTTTGGTTACAGACCAAAGTACAGTCAAAAACCTAAAGACATTCAATTCATTATAACTTTAAGAAACCAGCAAATTCTCACATTTGAGAAGCTGGAGCCGTCAAATGTTTTGCATTTTTGCTTGAAAAATTACTTGGACCATTACTCAGTAATCAGAATAGTTGCTGATGAATTTTATGTCCATTAATTAATTGACTAATCGTTGTAGTTAATGTCTGGAGTAAAGTCGACAGGGCGACCATCATTGCCATCCATGCCGGTGGTGTTAGTGTGATTAGAAATCTACCTATATGCTACCTTTACTAAGTGTAGTACCTAAGTCCAGGCTAAACTAGTACACATTTTACCTTATACCATCAAGAGGTGAGCATCTGGGATCCACATGTTATTGTACATTTGTGAAAAATTCCCTTTCCAGTGCAAAAACTAAAATGTACATTTATCAGTGCTGCTAGCACACATACAGCCAAAGCTTGTGTTCAATATTTCCCCACCAATATAAGATGATGGTGACTGCAGTAAAAGCCTGCCAATTTATCACAGCTAAACATAGCATTGTGAAGAGGACCATGTTAGAACACTGCCACTTGGCTAGCTACTGTAAAGTATTCAGGCAGTGTCAGCAGTTCATCAGAGTAGTAGAAGCCGTGGTACCACACACTCAAACAACAAACAAACAAGTGCTGGAGCATGATGTTGCCGTCATAGAGGAATATGAATGCTAAAGTTAATTTGCATGTTTATCTTTTTTTTTTTCAATGAGATAAGAAAAAAATAAAAAAAGGGTGCTAGGTGCTAAAAAACAGCCACTCACTTATGAGTCATGAGCTCTCACAGCCATGGTCAAAGCACAACTTTGCCTTAGAAAATAATCCAGCAGTATATTTTGAGGTTTTTATTGGACGCAGACCCTTGGTTATATGTTATTGTCATTGCTACTCATTGTTTTTTCTGCGCACCTGTTAAAGCACTCTGAATTTCTGGTGTGTATGAATTCTGCTATGTAAATAAACTTGCCTTGCTACCCAAAAGACATTTACCAAACCTTCCAACCCTTTTCTTCCTTGCGTTATCCAGCTCCCAACACAGTAGGCATCATCGCAGGAGCCATAATAGCTGTGCTTCTGATCCTCCTCATCATCGCCATCATCCTCTTCTGCTGTTGCCGTGCCCGCCACAGGAAGAAGTACGAGAAGGAAATCTGCAATGAGATCAGGTACATTCACTAAACACATCAATGACACTTGGCTCACAGCTACACAAAGCTCCCATTTGATGGAAGAATATTTTGTATCACTGTGTAGTCTTTGCTATATAATGGGTTGTATAATACTAATACTTAAATGTAAGCATAAAAAATGCCATAGGTTACATTGAGGGCCGTCAAAGTTAAAGCGTTACTGCAAATTCATTTTAACACCACCACTTCTTTAACACATTAACGCAATTGATCATTCAGAAGTTTTAGCGGGCTCTGTTTTAAAGCTAGAGTGAAGATACTGACATATGAAACTAGAAAACCTAAGGAATCCGTTGGTACCTACAACCAACCTACTAGCTCGTAGTGAAGGAGGCTAAATAACGCTCCAAACTTCACATTAAATTTTGGCGAGGAAAAAGGGGTCCCTTGACCTCTGACTTTAAGATATGTGAATGAAAATGGGTTCTATGGGTACCCACAAGTCTCCCCTTTACAGACATGCCCACTTTATGATAATCACATGCAGTTTTGGGGCAAGTCATAGTCAAGTCAGCACACTGACACACTGATAGCTGTTGTTGCCTGTTGGGCTGCAATTTGTCATGTTATTATTAATTTTTAATTAATTAATTAATTAATTTAATTAATTGTTTATGCTAAATGCAGTACTTGTGAGGGTTTCTGGACAATATTTGTCATTTTTGTGTTAATTGATTTCCAATAATAAATATATACATACATTTGCATAGAGCAAGAATATTCACCCACTCCTATGTTGATAAAAGTATTAAATACTAGGCAAATCTCCCTTAAGGTACATTTGAAAAGATAAAAAAAATGTGCGATTCATTTGCTATTAATCACGATGAAATATTTTAATCGAATTACAGCCCTAGTTACATATGATTAATATTCTCAACTCCCCATGTAGTATGACCTGTGGTCATCACTCAGACACACATGCACTGACAACAACACGTCTCCAACAACCATGAAAATGGTTTTTCTCCATCAGCGTTTTTCTTTTTTTACCCCTCCTCAAATAAACAGCTGTGGTAATCAGTTTGAAAGCTTTGTTTGCTCTGTGGATCCTGTGTCATGTCTGCTGCTGGCTGCCCCTCTCCTCCCCCTCCAGAGCCACCTATCCTAACCCCCCCCTCCCTCGCCATCCAACTCTCCATGCAGCCCACGGGCTCTGTACAACCCCTGGGCTTACTATCACTCTGCTGCGGACTGAATCTGTCTAAGACCACAATGTGACACTCTCGCTGTAGGACAAAGAGGATTAGACCACTGGTCCTGTCTCGCTGAAACACTACAGCATGAAGCTATAGACTAAACAGACTGAAGCCCCCTCAGGCTCCGTTTGATTGAGCATTTCACTGGATTATTGCTGCTTATTAGTTGTTAATGTGGTGGCAGAGGGAGTAGAGGGCATAGCTGTACTTGGTTGCTCAGCTCAATCTCTACAGGCTATTACACAGTCAGTGTGGCTGAGCAGTGCCGACGCTGCCCCAACCAATCAACGGGTCAACTCTAATTATTTGTCCCTCTTTATCGAGTCAAATCATGTTTCGCTCTTGAAATGACTCATGCAGACTCCTTTAGTATTCATTGTTTTCCTCACAGTGCCAGACATTACCGACGTTTATACCTGTGTCATCACACTTCATTCTGGTTTATAGCACCTAAAATCATTTCCACCTTGTAAATCTCTGACTTGATACTCAGATATTGCTGACCTTTACACCAAACAACTTCTCAAGCGATTTCACAGTCACAGACATATTTCCAATGTGAGAGTTTTGCTAGAGTTGCGGCACGCTCCCGTGATCTCGATCATTTAGTGTAAGGTGGCCATAAAATTCCGAGCTTTTTTTTGCTATTAGCCTACAAGCTAACCGTAAGTTTCAGCTTAGGATTGCTGGCTTCAATCATATAAATCTGGCTTCAGTACTTGCTATAACTTTCTCTCATATATTCACGCTTGTGTGTCAATTTTATATGATTAAAGCCAGCAATCTTCAGCTGAAACATCCAGTTAGCTCCTAGGTTAATAGCAAACATTCCAGTAGCTAACGTTAGCTTGCAAGTAGCCTCATTCAGGACAGTGGTTAGCTAGCTAGCTATAGCATACTGACCGGAGATTTCGAGGTCTGTAGCAATTTCTGTCCACTTCTTTCTCAACAGTTTTTCTTCTTGTAAATTTCCACCAGGAGCAGAATGTGACATCATCTTAAAAGGACCCTAAAAGATCCCCAGTCTTTGCAAAATATTAATCTGTGACTAAAAACCCTGTAGCTTAAGACACATTGTCTTTAGATGTGAGAGGGTGTCAGACTTCAGTCATTTAAAAGTCTTTTCAAAGTCTCCTAGTGTATGGTAGGCATGAGCTAATAAAGGTGAGTCTTATCATGTTGTCTAAATGTGCTGCTGTCTGTGTTTCCTCTCAGAGAGGACGTGCCGCCTCCTAAGAGTCGCGTATCAACGGCGCGCAGCTTCACCGTGGGCAGCCAGCGCTCCTCCCTGGGCTCCATGTCGCCCTCCAACCTGCACGAGTACGGCCTGAAGCCCCAGTACGACAAGATCCCCTCATCAGAGGAGTTCGACAGGCCTCCTAGCCACGCCCCTCTGCCCCCGCCCAACGCCGTCAGGATGGCCGGCCCCAACCTCAGCCGCATGGGGGCCATCCCCGTCATGATCCCTGCCCAGAACAGGGACGGCTCAATCGTCTAGCCCGCCTTCTTCTCGAGAAGGGGGCCTTGCACCGAGGGGGAGGGAACGGTGGAATGAAGTAGGACACAAGCCAATGAAGATGGAGCAAGAGCTTGGACGGGCTCACTGGCCTGACTTATAGCTCTTCGTATTTACAAATGGGAGTATCCTCCTCTTATGAAGACCTGGCTCTGCTGTGGTGCTGAGAAGAGAGTTGTACTGGAATCACAACAGAGCACATTAACTTTTTATCAAATACAAATACAAAAAAAAAAACTTTTATGAATTTTACTTCCTGGACTTTCTCACTGAAAAATGAATTGGTGTGGATATAAAGCAGAATGGTCAATATACAAATTATATTGTACATAAGTGAATGCATGTTTTTTTTTATATAGATGGCCCTTGCTGTAGAGATACAGTATGTTCAAAACAGATCCAGGCCCCTAATTGGCCAGCTATACAGCTGTATGCATGCATCTATGTATAAAATTACAGCTGTATGTGTGTGTGAATATAAGTGTATGTTTGTGAATGGGAGTGTGGAAAATGTGTAGTCCATTTATCGTCTTTTAATGCCTACATAACAGTGATTTGTCAGGCAACCCAGTCTTTACTAGTTTCTGACATTTTTAATTCCATAAATTTATTGTTAAACGAGACTTTCTGACCTTTGGAAAAAACGAAAGACAGACTTGTTAGAAGAAAATTCACAGATTTGAATTAATCCTTCAGCTGAGTTGAAAATTGTCTATTTAGGTCAGCCGTTTTTCTGTTGTTTGAATTGTCCAGTCTGGGTCTGGGTGAGGGGGCTGAAGTGGACAGGATTGGCTGGTGGTGAGGGGGAGGTTCAGGCCACCACATCTTGTGATTGGGTGGATTATTGCTTCTTGACCAAGCTTAAAAAACAATACTTCTCCTCCAGAGATCTTAGAGGAGGTAGCGTATAGGGAAATAAGGGGGGGGGGGCGGGGCAGCTGGACAGCAAGGTTCACTGAGCAATCCGCTTTGATTGTGTTTGACTGTCAACAGGCCCCTAACCCCTGTGACCACTAGAGCATGTAGGCCTCCCCAACACACATACACCATATTAGCAGTACAAAGGCACCGAGTCTTAATTTATCATCTGCAGTATCGGTCACCCCCTCTCAGATATACGGCATATGTAATCCTCGGTATTGCAGTCGCATTACAAGGAGCCAATATCTTGATTAACCTTCTCTCTGTGGTCAGTGTAAAACCTTTCATGGCTTCTGTAGCGTTAATTGGACTTTTTAATGAAGGATGTGAAGCCTGTCTCCATAAAGGAAGTGCCCACAAAGAGGAACAAATGAGAAAATACTGAATAAGAACGCTGAATTGTACTGCTCTGCATCCACTTTACAACCACTTTGGTTTGAGTCCATTGTGCAGTCTCTCAGTGCTGGATAATATAAATGTTCGTTCAGTCAGTCAGTGTAAGTTGCAATAGGTCAGTCCTTGTTTGTGGGTTATTCTACTCTTATGCTGTGTTCAGACCAAAAGCGAAGCAAATCTTTTTTTTATGTAAGTCGCGTCATTTCGCAATCATTAAGAAATTTGTGTGATGATGTGTCGCGAAAGCCTATCAGCATTAAGATTCTCCTCCTCGTTGAATCAGAAATGGAGGAAAAAATATTGTAAACAAACAACAACATCGTTGCGGTATTTATGCCTAAATGACTTTGTCGTGAGTGTTGATGGAGCAGCAGCATAGCCTGGCACCGATGGATCCGAACTCCATTCAGAAAACCAGCATTTTAAAAGTTGTTTGTTTGTTGTCTTGCGGTCGGACCTTTTACAAATCGGCATCATTATGTAGTTATTCTGGCATCCATGCTAGATACAGTCAGTGCAATGGCACTGTATGTGAATAAAAGCTCGCGGCCGGGTGATGTTATGAACCTAGACACGATGGCGTTCGGTTTTCTGACATATCTGTGACTTCCACAACATGTACAAAGCAGCAACAGTGGTTATGTCTTCCATGGTTGATGGCGGAAAGAAAAGATGTTGATATCTATGAAGACAAGCTCCTTCTCCTCTTCATTCGAGTCTTGTGCGAATGAACACAAATGATACCGGCAGTACTTGCACGAGTAAAGCGAGGCGAAAATTGGCTTCGCTCTTGGTGTGAACACAGCATTAAACCATGCCCATTCTTCCATTGTTTGCAAACATGTTTGGAAGCCCAACATCTCATCTTGTCCCAGTATGAAAACTTGGAGTGGGCAAACTGTGTTTCTTTTTACTCCGACGCCTTATTCTATTCTTTGTTGTAGCCTTACACGCCCACCCTCAGTTCACCTCTGCACAGCCCTCACAGCTGGATTCTAATAACTTCTATTGTGCCTTGTTGCCCCAGTTGAGTTGTGTCGTAGCACATCCGCCAATGTGTGCTGTGCTATGTGCAGTAGCGTCATCCCGAATGGCCACCATAGCCCGCAGCCACTAGAACAATATAATAATCAGTACACAGTGAGCCTATTGATTGTTTCCTGTTGCCTCGATCAGGTCAAGTCTAGGAATTCCCACACCGCATACAGATCCCCCCACAGCTTAACAAAACCTGTCTTAAAAGCTTTGATTTTGTATTCCAAAACATGACTTCATGTTTTTTTTTAACTTTATTTAAGATTAAGTAAATTGATGTGCTTTTAAAAAACAAAAATAACATTAATGGTTCTGGCTGTATGTATAATATCCTGTCGAAGTAACCCTATCTAATCACAACACAGTTGAATGATATAAAGATGATGTTTGTATGTATATGTGATGCTCTGCCGTGCTGTGCTTGGCAAATCTATATCTAAAACAGAAGAGGAGGGGCGGTGTGGGTTGTCAGTACAGTATAAATGCTCCCTAGTGTGATTTCTGGCATTGTGTGGGTGAGTGTACTGTAAGTGTTTGTGTGAATTCTGGGATGTGAGGGGAGGTGACAGTTGTAGAAACATCTTGTCCCCTGTACTTCCTGGCAGATCTGATGTCACACCTATTTTCTAACACCAAGGAAAGTGAGACCTGGGCCTGCCTAGACGAAGAAATTACATCTGTCACTTCCTCTTAAACACTACTCTGTATGTGTGTGTATGTGTGTGGGAGCAGGTATCTTGTACATGAAGGGAGTTTGCTGTCAGGATGGGCCCCTGTAGAATTCTAGTTCACCTGCTGACAAATTGTACAGAGCTCTTAGGGAGACGGTCCCGTTACCGTCCCACTATGTGCTCAGAACAATAACTACTAACAATATTAACCGTAGCTTTGAAATCAGGCGTTTCAGCGTTTTCTTTTTCTTTTTTTTGTGTGTGTATTTTTGTGCTGTATTTTTGAATAATAAAAGTCCATGAAATGAAGAAAGAATAGCCAGCCACGATTGTTTATTTGTTTGTTTACTGAAGCAGTAGCGGCTTTTGTTGATGTGGAGCGTGAATAGAACTCAATTTCTCTCTTCTCCAGCGGCGCGTGATCCCCGGGGACTCGGCTTCCTGCAGCTTTTTGACTGTGATTAATTTTAATCAGGCAGTGAGTTCCACCCCTTACACCAGGTGAGGTGACTTTCTAACCGCTTAATGACTGTAATTAATCAATTAAGCAGGCAGGCACAATAGCCGCCTGCCGTCTCCAATGCTCGCCATTCAGCTTTATTATAAACATGCTAAAGGTTGTGACCTGGCTCACCTACCAGCACTGCTAAGCCACTCATCCTGTAGGCTGGGGGTTCTCAAATGTTTTGGGGCCAGTGACCCTTTAAAGGACCCCTTTATAATCGTAACATTGATAAAGCATAATGCTTACTACCATTTTTACTCTTAGATGCCATTGGAACTATTTGTACTCTAAAACTTTTCAACCTAAATACTTCAGACCTGATTGATAGTGAGAAACAGAAACACATTTCAATTTGATTCATGTTAACATCACTTTGTTTTGCCCTGATATTCCAGGTACTTTGTAATCAGATGTCACTTTTAGCTTGGCCCGCTTCGTGGCTTCGTGGCTTCGTGGCTTCGTTCGCTGGCACCTGAAGACACATAACGCATTTTGGTCTCCCGTCGCTGTCGCTCGATATAACTCGTCATATTTTCTCAATTTAGCTAGTTTGGGCTTAGCGTCACTTGACAATATGGACCGACTCAAATATTTCTCCATATGCTCGCCAGATTGCTAGCAGGCTAATGAGCTAAGTTAAGCAGCAGGAGGAACGGTTCGTTGCTCCCTGAGTGAACTGACTGATTCATGACAGATTGACGTGATGTGTCACAATTGTATCAGAGTTTCTATTGGCCCAAAGCTAACGTGGGTGGGAGTATTGGACACAAAATGTTTGTTTTATTTGGCACAAATGGTCCCCATCTGTAGATATGTACTTTTTAATGATACAGCACAATCTTAGAATTTATAGCAAATTATTTTGTGGACCCCCTGACAGAGCGCCACGTACCCCTGGGGGTCCCCAGACCCCACTTTGAGAATTATTGCTATAAGCTTCTTATAGACTCACTGCCTTTCCCCAGCTGCACTGTATTGTCCGTCGCATCATGGCCATTTGTGTCAACATTTACATAGCTTTTTTTACAATTCCCCCCTTACTTAATGTGGTGGGTAATTACTTTCATTGCAAGCCAGCACTAATCAAAGTTGTACAAAATTAGCTCTCTAATTAAGTATGCTGAATGGTGTGAAATGCCTAGTTAATGACTGAGGGACAGATCATGCTGATGTTGGTGCTACATGATCCTATTCTGACCACTGCTGTCCTCCTTTATACGCTTAACATGCTGGTTATCTTGACATGTGGATAGATCGATTATTAGCCAATAACTCCACTGTGTGCAGGCTGCTGACAGGTAGTCAATAAAGAGACTAAAGCACTTAGTAGCGGTGCTAAGCGGACGTCCATTGCTATAATTGGATGTCAGTAATAGATAGGGCCCCAGAGCATTGATCTGTGGCTAGTCGAAGTCCCTCGTGGATCCTAATGGCTCCCCAGCAGCTCTGCACATCGGGGGGTTCTCTTAGGTTTGTTCATGTCACCTGCACAATCACAGCCGCTCTACCAATGGATGTAATGGCACTTTTATAGCTGTGCCTTCAAAACATTCATTAAAACCACATTAGTAATGTGTGCTACTGCACATGTGCAGATTAGATTTATGGACTAAAGGCTGTACTCATTGAATTAATGTACAATGAGTCATACATCATCCCTCGGTGTCTTGCAGCCCAATATCCATTTGTGACATTTTTTTTTTTTTTTTACCTCATGTCCTCATTCACATAGCTGAAGGGAGAGAGTGGTGTTGTGCTAAGCACCTGGGGATTTGTGCCATCCTCCCACTTCCCCGGCTCCCTCCCTTTCTGCCTGGGTAAGGTATTAATTGTTTGCACAGATCAAGGAGGTTGGTGGAAAAAAAAGCTCATTGGTTCTCCAGGAGGGTTTCCTTGGCAACGTTATCTGGTTGTACACAGTCTAAGCCAGCTGCTAGCGGGATGATTTATCTTGTAACGCGTGATTCGCTCCCCGCTAACAAAAGAGGCCTCTAAAAGCATGGGTCTCATCAAAGTCGCTCTCCTCCAGTGTGACGTCTGCCGTCACAGACGTTAAGCTTTCTGCCGTTTTTAGAAACCTCAGTCAGGTTGGGAGAGGGTTGCAGGGGGAATTCTGGGTAGGATAGGGGAGTTTGCATATGCATGAAGAGCGAGCTCCATCAGCTCCGTTGGCACAGCAGTACATTAACATTTTTGGGTCGGCGCTCTTAGCACTTTGGATGTAAAATGACACAGATTATGATGTGAATGTAAGCTTTCACAGCTACATCGGATAATTGAGGAGCTACAGTCATTTTTTGGACACGGTCCCTCTTGTTTCCGGTCGCAGTATTTACTGTAGATGGATACAGATTAACCCTCAAGTCCTACATTTGGGTGTAAGATTCTCTTGTGTTTTCAATTCCGCATCCTTTCATACTTTAATGATCATAATATTGATATCACACATGTGGTAGGGTAAGTAAGCAATTAGATGACTGGAGTTATTATAACTAGGGCTGTCATTAATGCGATAATAATGCGTTAAGGCAAACTCGTTTTAATGCCACTGATTTATTGAACGCATTAATGCAGCTTGCATCCATTGGTACCAACCATGTCATACTAGCTTGTTGCAAAGGAGGTTAAATAACGCTCAAAACTTGCGTTAAACTTTGTCGAGGAAAAACTGGCATGGCCATTTTCAAAGGGGTCCCTTGACCTCTGACCTCAAGATATGTGAATGTAAATGGGTTCAATGGGTACCCATGAGTCTCCCCTTTACAGACATGCCCACTTTATGATAATCACATGCAGTTTGGGGCAAGTCATAGTCAAGTCAGCACACTGACAGCTGTTGTTGCCTGTTGGGCAGTTTGCCATGTTATGATTTGAGTATTTCTTTATGCTAAAGGCAGTACCTATGATGGTTTCTGGACAATATTTGTCATTGTTTTGTGTTGTTAATTGATTTTCAATATAAATATATACATACATTTGCATAAAACAAGCATATTTGCCCACTCCCATGTTGATAAGAGTATTAAATACTTGACAAATCTCCCTTTAAGGTACATTTTGAACAGTTAAAAAATGGTAGGGTAAGTAAGCAACTAGATGACTGTAGTTATTATAACAACGCAACCAGTCTGTCTGAGACTACGCTTAAATTAAAGCTGACAGTCTGAACTTTAAATGCACAGTCACTGTGCCATGTGAAATGAAAAGGAGGCGCAGCATCAATGTGTCACCATGCAAACAGTCACGGCACTCAACCGTATGTCGCCTTGAACAACCTGCGTGTTGTGGCTGGAGACGGCGGAGGATAGTCAGCGGAGAGGGAGTCGAGGCCAAACCTGAGCCAATCATCCCACTCTGCCTGCTACGCCTGCAGACAGCCCAGATTTCTCAGGAGGCTTACCCAGCTGCTGTGCACTCATTTGTCAGTCTTCCTCATTTCCCGGTCTGGGAGGAGGAGGAGGAGAGGCGGTCTGGCACAGTATCCGACGGCCCTCCCCACCTCTCCCCATCCTCCCCTTTGGTCGATGTGGAGTCATCTGTTAAGGGCCGACCTCTACGCCCGCTGCATCTCACCACCGTTTTGGGTCACTATTCCGACCCCACGCTGCTCACATTTCTATGACTAATACGTGACTTTTGATGGATGACCTTCCCCTCTGTGCTCTAGGGAGAAATGGGGAGCAGCGGTGGATGCATGCTGAGATTATACTCAGTCCAAGAACATCATGTTATATCAAGATCTCCCCCTCTCTGGCGGGACTTTGTCTGGTGAGCTTCATGGATCAGTGAGGCGACGCTCATCAGCGGATGTGACATTTTATTCACTGGCGGGAACATTGCGTGTAGCATGGGCGAAAGAGAGAGCAGCACTTAGCTCCTTACCACAGGAGACACCCCCCCGCGTGTGGGGAAATTATGAGAGCTGCTCCTCGACCTGCTTCCATATGCTGCTGGAGAAGAGGAGAGAATACAAGGTGCTTCGGAGGCAGGACACCTGGTTTCATTTAATATCCTCTCTCTGTGGTGTACTGTAGCTTCACACACACACTTCCTTTGATCTTTTGTTATCTCTTATCTTCCCTGAGTCAATCTTAGAGATTGCAACCACCGTGGCCTAAACACCCGCAGAGACCAAGATGGAGGTTACACAGTGCAGCTCAACTCAGTCGTTTACAATGTGATTTGTACTTTTAATCTGCGCCTCGGCTGGACTCTATTATAGGTGATCATCCTCCAATGCCATGTCATCAGGAGGGCACAATGGAGGCCGGCAATAAAATGTAGCCTTGGCGAGGGAACGGGCCTCAGTTTCCCCTTTTCTCTCCCTCTGATGATTGGGGTCATCTCTATCATTACCAGTGATGTCAGTGATGTATCGTATGTGTGTCTCTCTAGTGTCGGCCCGTGGATGTGTTAGTATGTATTAGTTCTGGTCGTGTGTATCCACGTTCAGTAGCATCACCCTGAGTGGCCACAGTGAGGTCAAAGATCAGGGTGGTGATTTAACAGGATGGGGTAATCCCTTTTCCCTCTGCACAAGCAAAGCAACTACCTCCCCACCACCACCACCACCCCATCTCAGGCTATTTCCAGCTCCGCAATTAGACGATGTCTTTTCCTCATGCTGGACACGTACCTCAGGCCACCTTCACAGACTGAAACCTCCCCTCCATGCAGCGCTCCAGCTGTCACAGCGGTTAAAAGAGACTGAGGCTCTGGATGGGGTTTCAACACCATTCAACAGAGAAACTTTACTCAAACTTCAAAATGTCAAGCTCACTGAGGACATCATCAAAATTACTTTCAGTCCGACAATTTTTCCCTCATTCAAGTGAATGGATGTTAAGAGTTAGAGTGAGTGACATCACATGCAGAGTGGGGTTAAGCCAAAGAACGTATATTGCTAAGAAGTGAAAGTCAATTGATCGTTCCATTGCAATATCAGCACCCAGCAGCAAAGCCATGCTTACCCCATTTTGGACTGAAAGAGACAACGGACGCCAAGGCCTATTGAAAGAGGCGAGTGTTGGGGTATGGAGTATGACACATGCGCAGTGTAACTGGAGCTGCGGTCTTGCATCGCGATTGGCTCAATTTCGGCGAGTGCTGACCAGATTTTACTGCGCATGTGTTGTTCCCCAACATGTTGATGATGCGTAACATCTCTATTTTTCACCCTACTTGCCGGATGCCAGTAAAACGTCCGCCTAAAAGTGCCGCACAAAAGTAAAAACAAAATTATTTCTATTTTATTGTCATATTCTGCTGAAATAACCTGTGTTGAACAATAAGATAAATTTAATAAGTGTTTTCAGTCCAAAATGGCGGCAGCTACTGTTGTCAAAAAAAACACATCTGAGTTTCATCTCTTGGCTTCTATAATCTTTGGTTAAGCTGTTAAATTCCTCTTAAAAATCCTCTTCAACTTCCTCTCGCTCCCACAATCTTCACTCTTCATACATATTTGTTTTCATCATAAATGTGTCCTCAATGCCACGGTCATTTCTTCAAAAATTGCATTCTCTAGTTATGAATTGCTGTGCAACTCCCACAGAAATCATCAATGTGGATTTGCAGGAAATTCAAGTAAGCAGAAAGAGTATTTAATTCTAATAGAGTTAATAGAATAGATTTAATCGTTATATTTTGTTGTCTCAGACATAGTATAGACTCCTATTTCCTATACAGGTTTCACAATAGTGTTGCTTGGGGACAGGGGGTGGACAAAATAACAGGAACACCTTACAATATATAACTATACTATATAAAAATAACCATGATGATGTCTGAATAAGATAGTAAATATTACAAGCTTTGCATTTTATTAATTGCTGGTCTATATAATACTTAAAATGTTCCTGTTAATTTGTCCACGCCCTATAGAATATGTTAATGAGGAATCTAGGCCATAGAGCCACTGTGTTGGATCCTCAGCAGAGATTTATGTTGGTCATCTACAAAAATATGGATTTCATTTAATTTTAAAACCTTTCTGAGCCTCAGCATTATAACCACATAATATGATTTATTTCTATACATTTGCAGATGTCTTTTATTTATGTGTCCAAGCAGTAGCATTGTTGACTGCAGACAGAAAAAGACATGAAAAATGGAATTAGATCAAAACTGAATTTGGGGTTTAGGAGGCAGACAGGAGTCACGAGGACAGGTGAGTTGTGACGTCATCATCACGAGCAGAGCAGCTGCAGTCAGGTAGCTCATCAATGTGGAATACAACTGGCTAACAACAACTTTTATTTTAACTACACAATAACTTACAGTTTTACAGTCACTTACATCACGGAAATAAGTCTTAACAAACAGGCTAGTATAATACACACATAGGTATAAACAAAACGTCTGTTATCATCTGTTATCATCTGTTATGGAGCGGTATGTTTAAACAGACATGTCGTGTTCATGCTGCGGTGTTCCAGGCTGCAGCATGTGCTGCAGGCCCAGCACCAATGTTCAACACATTCTCCTCGAGATTCCGGGTCAACACTTCACTTTAGTAAGGTAAGTGTTGCTTATGCTTTATTATGAGGCAATGTTTTAGTTGTTTAGTCAGTGCTTGTGTGCTGATATTGTTGCTGTTGGGGATATTTTGCTGTCTCTTGGATGGAAATGTCTGCTAGTTTCTGCTGCTATACTAGCTGTTGTTATATGACTGTGCATTGGGATGTTTTCATGCTGTTGATAAATGTAGACTGTATATAAGACCATAAATGCTCTGAAATTGGTTTTGTGGCTTTCCTGAGTGGTTGCTGTTGGTTTGAGAGGTTCTTATTAACCCAGTGCAAACTAAGGTGGTGAAGTTGATTTAATTTGACTTTGACAAAGCCTCGATTTGTTCCAGTTTTAGGATGTTTTGGAGAGCTAATTTAGGAAGTTTGACAGTTTTGATCAACTTAAAATCACAAACATTGAGAAGCAGATGAGCAAAAAGAACTTTTTTTTCTTATTTTTTATAATCCTTTATTTCAAAAGTTCAATACAATATATTCGCATGTTCAGATTTTTCATTACAATTCTGCAAAAATATTTTACAGTATAAAATAAATTAGAAATTATACAACAAATAAACTGTAAGGAAAGGAAAAGATGAATCAAAACAAAACAAAACAAAACAAACAAACAAAAAGCATTCGGGGTCTGCTAAACAATTGGAATAAATTTGAAATGTCTAAACAATTTAATAGTTTTAGCCAATTTAGAATTTTTGAGTTAAGTTTTCAATCATAGTCAAATATGTTTTAAAATCAGTATCTTTAAAAATAGAGCACAAAGAACAGAATGTCTGTATTTAGGGACTGTCATTAAAGTGCAATATGACCCATTTCAATCTTCAATGTCTGTTTTGTTTTTCAACAAAGAAATCTCAAAACAGAGAGCCTCACAGAGAGTGACAGTCCTTAAACATGGCACATCTATGAGTTTGTTAAAAAAAACAACAACAACAACTTATCATCAATCAAAGTAATTATGCATATTTCAAGGTTTTAATTTCAATAGCTTGCTCATTTTTGAATGTACATCAAACCACCTCTCATGTGTCTCACATCCTCTCACAACTTTCACAGCTGTTAGTTTATGGAAAAACCCTCTTAGGAAATCTGGGGCACAGAGCAGGTAAAATAATGCTAAAAAAAAAAACAATTTCTATAACCCATCCACAAATCCTTATAATTACAGTTTAGTTTCCAAATATAAACAAGGATATTAGACATACCAACACATATTATCAGAAACAATAGTATTGCCTGTATCATGTAAGTGTCATGCCTGCAGAATAGCAGCAGTCAGACAGCTTATTAATGTGGTCTAAAACTGTCCAACAGCAACCTTTATTTTATTTCACAGTCATTTGCGGTCTTTTCTTACATCACAGAAATAAGTCTTCACAAACCGGCTAGTAGGTTAGTATACATACATACATACATATATCCAATGCATCTGTTATGGGGCGGTATGTTCAAACAGACATTAACACATGCACGTTTTCCCTGCAGGCCCAGGACCAATGTCAGCCATGTTCTCCGTTGAAGTTCCGGGTCACCACTTCACTTCACCTCAACTAGGTAAGTGTTGCTTATGCTTTATTATGAGGCAACGTTTTGGCTGTTTTGACAGTGCTTGTGGGCTGATATTGTTGCTGTTGGGGATATTTCTGCTGTCTCTTGCATGGAAATGTCTACTAGTTCCTGCTGTTATGCTGGCTGCTGTTAACATGGTTGTATCTAGGCCTCAAGCCTGTTGGATTGGGGTCTATTATGAATAAAGTTCTTGTAGCAGCTGAGCTCATTTTCTTTTCTTGTCATTTGATTATAAACAAGGATATTAGACATACCAGACACATATTATCAGAAACAATAGTGTTGCCTGTATCACGTAAATGTTACGCCTGATTACTAAACTGCAACTTGCAGCCACTTGATCTTATTTGGCCACAATTGTGATTATTCAGTTGCAATAAACGTTAAAGTTTCACAAAGACATTCCTTTGCTATTACCACAGACTTACAGTTATGTGTATTTGCACGTCATGTTTGATCTAGATAAAAGCAGCTGTAGACTATAAACTGGCCGATACAGGCTGCATGCATTGAGGTCACTAGTATGACAAACAAACACACATGGTTGCTGCGTCCATTGTTAGTTAGCTTACAGATAGCTAATGTCTGTACTGTTGGTGCAATGCCTGTTTGGGGCGAATAAACAAACAATGTGGTTTGTTTTTGTAATTAATCTCTGCGTGTGTAACATGTTCAGCAGCGGTTTTATTATTTATGGCACAGTTTTAATTTACAGCAAACGATGTACCTATTTCAAGAGTTAGTTGAAGACAGAGTTAGTTTAGCTCTGAGAATATCAAGTGATTGTTCAGTGGAAGTTGCAGTTTGTCCAGAAATAAATGCTGCAGCTCCTCAAGACGAACAGAAGTTTCCAATGTCTTGTTTCCCGGCGGCTGAGTGGAGTGACGGCGGGGGTTAACTCTGTAGAAACATGGCACCCGGCTCTGGTCGGAGAGCTCCCTATGTAGATATAAACGTTTCATCTTAATGATTATAATGATTATATATTGAAGGAATCATACTTGTTAATATTGTATTCCATTTCTAGCTAGATAGAGCCTGTTCCTTTAAGTAGTTACCCCCTACTTTGAGGACCTTTTGAAATCTAAACTCCACCTCTGGTTCCTCGTGAGTTGGCTGACTGAAATGTTCTGGTGCCAGAAGAACAACTGCAATAATTAAAGTTCATCTGTCTGAATCCCACTGCTAATAAGGCCCTGCTGCATCGGGTGGGTGAAGGTCATATTAAATCGTCCTGCTGCTGCAAGTGAAACCTGTAGGATTAAGTTGCCTTGTTTCCACGGTGAGATAATATCTGGGTCAGCATGACTGTCTTGTTTGAGAAGCAAGATACATAACAAGTAGGAGTAGTAAAATGCAACATGTCTGAAGGACTCCAGAGAGCCGGTAAATAGAAAGGCTATCTCCTTAATCAGTTGTGATGAACAACAGTGATCTGCTTTCTTCTGTCACACTGTAGCTGTGTGTTTGTCTTTTGAAGGTCACGGCCGTGTGAGAACATTCCTGTGTGTTTTCATTCCTGCCTACAGAAAGGCAGCGCCCAAGTGTTTTTATCCATCAGCTTTATGTATTCAAGTATGTTTGACACACACAGCTTCTGTAATGTATTTCTAGCCTCTTGCTATAGTGCAGTGGTTCTCAAACTGTGGGGCGGCATGACGGCTGGGCGCACGTGACCTGGGGAAAATGTGACGCACGATTAATGTTTTGATGTTGGAATTTTTTTCACGGCGGAACAGTCTACAAATCGCCTCTTTACGCATCCATGGTAGCGATGGTGTTCATTCAGACAGGTAGTCTGTAGCTTTAGAAAATACGAAGTAGAGCTGAACCGAGTAGTTCGAAGCTTCATTCATAACGTTTTCATTCTACTTATTATTAAACTTACAGAAACATTAGCCTACCTTCCACTTTCTCTTCCCTCCTCGCTCGCAAAAACCCACAGAGCTAGTGACATGGCGCTATGTCCATCTCTGTAATTGCCTCAGTCCAAAATTTATTGAAAAAAGAGAAATTGTATTATTTCCAAAATTCACTACATGTTTTTATCCAACGAAGTATTCTGCTTCAGTCCATATTTTCCTTTCAAAAACAGTTTCCCTGCAGTTAAAAACTGTTTCTCTCCCGTACGCACCTGTAATGGGGCGGTCTAGCAGCAATCCAACAGCACCATAAATTACAACTATGTAGCCTAAATATGAATAATAATGAAGGCGGTAGGAGGGTGTGAAAATATTTCTTCCTCCAAAGGGGGGGAATGACAGAAAAAGTTTGATAACCACGGCTATAGTGTGCGTTGTGGCATCTTCAGACACTCCAGTTTTCCATCAGTGCAGTGAGTTATAGGTCTGTCACGGTGAAGGAATTTGCCCTGTGGTGACAATGATGAATGATGATGATCAACAGCGCAGTATGCGGTACTATTGCCTATTTATTTTTTAAATTACTTAATTTATCCAGATTTTAGTGCTATATAAATAAGTATTATTGTTGTCAGCTGAGACGCTTTGGTTGCGTCTGGTTGCAATGGTACGGAATATTCGCAGAATTAGAAATGTCGGCCTAAGGCTGCTGGCCTTTGTAGCATAGTGTAAATATGCAGCGCTCCCATTTCAAAGAATTAAAAAAAGAAAAAATGTGAACATAGCGGTTGTGGCAGTTGCTTACCGTGTCCTGCGGTTGGCTTGTCAGTAGCACGGTATTGCAATATTGCCTTTATTGCGACAGCCCTAGCAAGTTATCCTTCAGAAGGCCCAAGGCATCCTCTCAATTACCTCAAACAACACATGAACAGTATGAACAGTGATGGGAGGATCAAATACGGATGCACCGATTCGACTTTTTCAGTCCCGATAGCGATACCGAGTACCAATCCGATACCAGTGTTTAATTAATAAGCTGTATGCCTCACTGTGTGGAAGTGACTGGGATCATTTGTTTATCTGTAAGGCAACATCAGGCTTGACTTAATGTCGTTGCAAAATAAAGAGGAGAGACCCAGTTCTGGAGTTTATTCTTGTGCTCACAATGACAAGTTCACAACAGATCCAACACGTCAGAGTGACTTATATACCTTGGTTCTAGCACTTACGTCACCTTCCACCAATCAAATCCCGTCGATCGAACCAAAAACAGAACACATCTGATCTTCTCATTATCTCATGCCCTTTTCCTCTTGTCTAGGTCAGGTTGACATTGTAGGCAGGTCAAATGATATCTGTACATGTTGATGTTTCCCCTGCT
Source organism: Sebastiscus tertius (assembly GCA_916701665.1). NCBI lineage: Eukaryota > Metazoa > Chordata > Actinopteri > Perciformes > Sebastidae > Sebastiscus > Sebastiscus tertius. The sequence continues at coordinate 24,705 of CAKAOH010023996.1, forward strand.
CACTTTTTTGGAAAATTTTCTCGCCTAATTTTCCTGGCATGGTTTTTAACTAATGTTTCTCTCAGATATCACAATACCACTTCCCTGGAAACCGTTAAGCTTCCCCCAGACACAACCCTTGAACAAAAAGATCAGAACGCTTACCTATTATAAAATCAGTCGTGCCTGGGTCAACTTGACATTTTTATATGAGATTGTGAGAACTCATTCTTCAAGATTAAACATTGGTTTCCTAACTTTATTAAACAAAATGTGACAGTACATAAATTCACTTAATTGTTATTTATTATTAAAATAATAAATCATACACCAGCAACTTGAAAAAAAATCTTCAAAATTAACAGGAACTACAATTCAGGTGTAAACCTTTTTAATGCAGCAACAAATTGGTCAAAACTAAACAGGACTTAAAATCCCACTATATCATGTATATAGTATATAAACATAGAACTGAAATTGAATAGATTGTCACCGATACCCAATCCAGCTATTTGAGTCATCCGATCCGGTACCGGTGCATCCCTAGGATCAAAAGAATCTATTAGAGCCAATAAAACAAATCTGTATTTTGGAAAGGGGCGTACAGCTGCAGTCGGCTTGAACCTGGTGTCAGACTACGTTTACATAGTAGTTTAAGCAAATATTCCCCATATTCTCCTCACAGTGGGGCTCTAACAGAGCAGCCAGACCAGCTCGTCTCATTCTGACCTCTGTGAGCAGTCGGTGTGACAGATTATTGGATACATACGTCTAAAGCCTTATGCTAATTTCCCCGGGTTCAGTGGAGGGCTGGATCCTCTGCGTGCGCTAATACAGCGTTTCATATTTTTGAGGCCAGCTCTTGCTCTTTTGATCTCATCCTTTTCCGGAATTTAACATCCGATGATTCAACTAATGATGAATGAATGAACCCCGTTTGAGAGGCCCGAGCATCAGCTTAATCCCAGTAGAGGAACCGACAGCGGTACTGGTATAGGCTTGTGTTTATAGGCTTTTTTCTCAGGAGAGTGGAAACACCAGGGGAATTTTACCACTGAGAATGGGATGCCTTCCCATTTATACACAGGAAAGTATTTTTAGGAGCGTTTGAGTGTGTTTGTTTGGATGCGATTAGAACTGTTGTCAGCAGGGAGAAAAGACTGTGAGCATTCCCACATAATTGCCTTTTTTTTTCTAGGTGAAAGGGAGGTGTATTAGCCAGAGCCAGTGCATTGTACTATACATAATATTAAGGTGATGGAGGACATGTACAGTACCGATGATTAGAAAGGGATGGTGAATCTCTGTAGGTGTGTACCGGGTAGTTTCCTCTTATGGTGTATGATGTTATTAATAACCCAGAGACTAGTCGGTTCCCAGAAACAGGTTTTGTTTACAATAGCATCGAGGCGTCAGATGTTCTTGTTTGCCGATATATCATGTGAGCTCAGAGGCAGAGAGAGGTGTGCCACCAGTTATGAGACAGATGACTCTCGGTATTGGGATGCATTCCAGGCTTCAGGGTTCAGACAGCTGTCAAGCGGAAGACCGTGGCTTTATTCGCTTCTTAGCTGAGCTCAAACACCCAAAAGGAGTGTCACGTCTAACACGTCATGCTGCTCTTCCTGTTTGACAGCATGTGTGATGACGGAGCTCTTTTCAATCCAGGTAAAACCAAACATATGACGCTGGTCAGAGGAAGTCAACCTGCAGAACTGGTTCTCCTCTCCCAGGCCAAGTGAGATGACAGTGCCACTGTGTGTACTACCTGCTGCACAGCATCCATCCACTGAAACTCTCTGTGTTGCTTCTGTTGTCTCACTGCTCAGTGGAGGAGTGTACACTGACGCCACCTTGTGTTCAAAGAGCTACTTACATGACCAGAGGGACACGGTGTACAGCAGGTGTCAAAGTCAATAAGGTCGTGAGTGAGGTTTTCAGGTTTAACAGCATCATGGTAGAGTTATTAACAATAACAAAGTATTCCCTCGTCGTCTGAGTGATTTCCCCTCAAGCCATTAAGAAAGTGTTGTCTTTCAAAACATTGAATTTAATTGTTGTTTTTAGTACAGCACATCTTATTTAGCACAAAACACACCCAGGCTGGCCATTAAACCGTAACAGCAAACGGTTCTAATAAAATAGCAGAGCTGAAATGATTCAATCAACTGAAGATAAATCTGCAACACTTTTAATAAAAGAATATTAATTTAGGTAATTCTTTAAAGGGGAACTACGCCCATTTTCAAAATTCATACATATTATTCGTATGGTCTGAGACAGTCCAAAATATTAGTAAACATGATTAACTCTCTCCCAAATCCAAAGACTAGAGTGCTAAAACTCAAACTTGTGATCTCATAGGGTATAAAGTCTGGAGCTGCTCCATAGACAATGAATGAGGAGAGATGTTCTAGATGACACTGAGAGCACCCAGGAGAATGATCTGAGTATATGGGAACATTTTCTGTTTCACGACTGAGAACGTTACAATAGAATAAAACTCATACATGGGTATAAAAAAGAAAACAAACATTCTGTGGGTCCATAAATCAGTCTCCCTTTCGTTGTCTTTGGAGCAGCTCCACACTTTATACTCTATGACATCACAAGTTTGAGACTTCTCTGGTTGCTGGCTTTGAGAGAGAGCAGCTCATGTTCACAGATACTGACTGAACTTTACTAAGTCATGGAAATAACATATAGGAATTCTTAATTTGGGGGGTGTTCCTATTTAGGCGTAGATGCCAAAAAATCACTGACTACAGCTTTCCAAATCTGATTGTTTGCTGGTTTTTTATGATTGCAAATTGAATACTTGACTGTAGGTTGGACAGAATAAGTAATTTGAAGACGTTATCTTGGGCTGTGGAACAATGTGATGCACATTTTTCACTATTTTCTGACATTTTTGTAGACCAAACAAAGTTTTTATTCCATTTTCTTTCATTTACCTTTTATTTAACCAAGAAAGCCTCAATAAGATTTAAAGTGTCCTGGACAAGAGAGGCAGCAATAACGTTAAGTTACAAACAACATAGGACAGCATAAAATACAGTACACCACAATTTTGGAATTAGAAATCATGAATGCAATTTGTAATACACAAAAGACTACAAACCAACCTAAATGGCATTTTAAAATAGGTCAAGAACTGCCTAAAATCATTCAAATGAATAACACCAATCTAAAACAATAACTTTTTGAGGCTTCGAGATTATAAAATATCTAAAATCATTAGCAGCCTGAAGAGAGAACTCACCGTTTTGCAGCAATGATTTGAATTCATAGAATTTTGTAATTTATATCCAACTGCAGGCAGTGTTCATTTTGGCAGCTATTTTAGATTTAGTCTTAAAACGAAAATACTTATACGTTTTAGTCACATTTTAGTCATTCTTATCCTTCATAGTTTTAGTCTACAACAACTAAAAATGTTTTAATCCAGTTTTAGTCAAAATGTTTTCTCTCAATTTTACCAGCTCTTTTTTTTATTTAATCTTAGTCCCGTTAAATCATCAGATTATATTGAACATTTCCATCATTTTAGTCATTTCACATACAATTGTATCTTACTATCTGATGAAAAACACAGGTTGAATGATTAAGAATGTAGCTTAGTCTGATGATGTGCGGTTCAGTCCGTTATGAGAGCCAATCCGCCCACCCGACATGTAAAAACTCAACCACCCGAACCTGACCCACAAACCGCCAACATTATGCATTATAGTAGCACAATTGTCGGGACTGAGGCGTGAGACAAGAAGGACGGAGACGGACTGAGCGTCGCCGCCACAGCGCGTTGTTTGTGTGAGACAGAGAGAGAGAGAGCGTCAGAGGGAGGGTAAGAGAAGGTACAAGGTGACGAAAATAAAGAGAGATTTTGGTAAAGTTTTTATGTCTTTAAACTACATTTTAGTCTTGTCTGTTTTCGTAAATGATATTACATGTTTGATGTTGTCACCGTTAGGGTTTAATGACATTGGTGTCGTCTCATCATCGTCTCGTCTTAGTCATGGAAAAAAGGTTGTTGATGGACATATTTTGTCATCATTTTGACTGACTAATTGGCGGAGTAATTGCTTGCTACTATATTATTATTAGTTGTTTATTTGTTAGTTTTTAGTTGGATCAGTGTCGAGCTTTCACTACATGAAACCTCTGTAATTCGTGGAGTAAAAACATCCATCACTTCCTGATCAGTGAAACACCAGAGTAGCTGACTGACTTTGTTGTGTTTTGTCTCATCAGTTCTCTCTGTTGTTGCTGCTGTCAGTTGTCAGGATGTTGTTTGATAAAGAAGTTGCATTCACAGGATCCCATTTGCACTGAAACCCCGTCAGACACCCTGCTGTCAGACCTCATTAATCAGAGGTCTCTCTGTCTGTCCGCACACTGGATAGCTTCTCTCTTTGCAGGCTAATGCCTCTCTATTGCTCTCAGGCACTAACTTCATGTGATTCTTGATAACGACTAAATCTGCAGTTTAGGGTAATTATAACCACTCAGGCTGAATGCGTAGCTTTGAGCAAAATGTAATTGGTGTGAATACACTGACTGGATGCTCAATTTTTGCACCTTTTACTGCAAAATAATGAGAATTGTAGGATTTTCTAGTTGTTATTTTAATCCAATAGTAGTTGGTTTCTGTATTTGTCTTATGTGATTCCTCCTGTTTGTCCTTATCTGAGCATTCCCCTGGCCCTACGCTGTCCCTGTGCCCTGGCACAGGATGTGGCAGACGAGGCATATCGAGGGAAGAAGCTTAGATGCATTAAACCTGCGGTGGAGGCTGAAAAGCCAGGTTCTGTCCAGTGGAGGAAGGATTTGTAGCAACATCCAAAAGCAGTTTACTCAGACCGTTTAGGATTGTGTTTGCCGGTGCTTAGATTAGGCTGTTCCAGAAATAGCTGAAAGAAGCAGCCAGCAGCTCTGGCTGAAGGGGAGAACACAATAGCTGGGATGCAGAGCTTGGAGGTGGATGTCATGACTAAGGTAAACCACAAATCTGCATGTAGAGGGCTTCTGAACCACTGACCAGGCTGGAAGGAGTTAGTTTTTACAGAGAGACGGTGAGATGAGAGCTGATTTGTGAGGGAAATGTCTTTAATCTATGATTTTTGGGTTGCTGGAAAAAAAATCTAATAAATAATTCCTGACAATGACTGATATATTTGATCTGTTTCCATACGTGCTGAAAATCAAACATTTTAATGTATTAATTTAAATATGTTTCAAATTAAAAAGTGTATGATTCAACTTTTTCCGATGGTCTAGTGTTAAAAAAGTTAACTAAAATCGCAATAAATCGTAATATCGAATCGCAATACTTAAAAATCACAATACATATCGAATCGGCACCCAAGTATCCTGATAGTATCGAATCGGGAGATAGATGTATCGTCCTAGCCCTTGTTCTATGGGTACCCACGAGTCTCCCCTTTACAGACATGCCCACTTTATGATAATCACATGTAGTTTGGGGCAAGTCATAGTCAAGTCAGCACACTGACACACTGACAGCTGTTGTTGCCTGTTGGGCTGCAGTTTGCCATGTTATGATTTGAGCATATTTTTTTATGCTAAATTCAGTAGGTGTGAGGGTTTCTGGACAATATTTGTCATTTTTGTGTTGTTAATTGACTTCCAATAATAAATATATACATACATTTGCATAAAGAAGCATATTTGTCCACTCCCATGTTGATAAGACTATTAAATACTTGACAAATCTCCCTTTAAGGTACATTTTGAACAGATAAAAATGTGCGGTTAATTTGTGATAAATCACGATTAACTATGGATAATCATGCAATTAATCGTGATTAAATATTTTAATCTATTGGCAGCCCTAATTATAAACTGTTGGACATTAAAAGCAAATTGAATATATCAGCTTTACTTTGGAGAAATTATAATCAGTATTTTCTGATCATTTCAACTAAATGATCATTGGAATACATTATTTATCAGATTAATCACTACTGAAAATTAGGGCTGCAACCAGTTATTATTTATGATTTACCAATGATTTAATGCACCGATTATTTTCTCAATTAACTGTTTGGCCCATAAAATATCAGAAAATAATCAGGTTCCCAGAGCCTTTAGTAATGTCTCTAATGTCTTGTTTTGTCCAACCAACAGTCCAAAATCCAAAGATATTCAATTCCCAGTGATACAAAACAGAGAAATGCAGCAAATCCTGTAGGAAGCTTAAACCAGACACTAATTGGAGCTTGAAAAATGACTAAAATGTTTTTAAGAATACCAGAAAATATTCACATCTGAGAGGCTGGAACCAATGCTTAAATTGATTGATTATGAAAATGGTTGCTTATTAATTTTCTGTGGATTGATTAATTGACTAATCATTGCATCTTTAATGAAAATAATTGTTATGTGCAGACCAAGGTTAGATTGTCATATCATCATCACCTCCTGTTATGAGGGCCTTTGTGTTACAAGTTTGTATTTCAAGCAGTTTAGCGCCCTCTCCTGGTCCAGAGCCTGAACTACCACATACTGCACTGACAGCACTTAATGCAGGTCTGAAAGGAAAATTTGTGTTGGTCCCTGGAGCAGGAGGCATTTACTTGGCAGGAGGAAAAATACAGGCAATCCACATTTCCCACCAGTGACGGATCGAGCCAACGTTTGATTGATGCGTGACCTGGGTGCTTCGGTGCTAAACATCAATCAGAGAGGGGTGCATGAATGCTGTGGTTATTCAGTGTAATGGGAATGTCAATAACTCTCGCATCCTCTGATGAATACACAAGTACCGTGCCATGATTCACCAGTGAGGCCTGCTGATGTTTAAAGCGCTGTTATTGAACCGAACACAAGCCCTCACTTGTCCAAGGAGCTGATGTGGCATGATGCATGATGTTTCCGCGGTTTTAAACGTTACCGAGCAATTTTCTAGCAAGTCAGCACCTACTGGTGCAGCAGAGATGTGAGAAATGACAGTTTTTCATCTAGTGGCTCTTCAGGCGAATGATGAAACATGATTAGAAGTGAATATCAAGTGACAAAATCCTCAAAGCTACTTTATAACTAGATAATCAGTAGCACTCTTAAATAAACACTTAGGATGCAAGTGAGAGCGGTACCCAAGGTAGTTTATCCTCCATGGGAGTCTAATGTGGAAAGTCATTAACTGTGTAAGCGTGGTGTCAAAAAGAAATATAGCCTGTTTACTCAGCTCAGCAGGTGTAGGTGGAGGAATAAAAGCCCCACAGACAGGGTTAGTACACATTTTTTAATAACATGGCACAATTTACATAACACAAGTTTAAATGAGGAGCATGCTGAAGATTCAGTCGCTTCATTTTTTTTTTCTCATTTTTGTACATGATCTAGAAAGACTTCACTTTTTTTCCCTGTACATGGTTAACAGCAAAAAAAAAAAAAAAAAAGAGGAAAAAAAAAATCTCATTTAACAATCTTTTTGCAATACGCATCGACTAACCACTATGGCTCCGGTGGACATTTTTATGTTGGATTAAAAAACACTGCACGACATGATATCACAGAGTTTGAAGCGCACAACTAAACCTTCAGTGGACTACTAAAATAGATCTCTGCTCATTAGAAACAAACTGTCCATAGTTTTAGCTTTTTTTGTCTTTTGATTTTGTAGGTACAACAACTCAGGAAAGCACTTTAATACACTGTTTGACCAACAGAACCGATTTCCAAAACATGTACTTTACACTCCTTCAATAGGGCAGATGTGCTGTCATGGTGTTTAATGTGCTGCATTCTCCCCAGAACGAGACTGGTGGCAACAGAGTGAAGGACGAGTGGAGAAAAGAGAGTTGACATTTGTGCTGCTGGCTTTTTTTTACATTGGAAATCTTTGAGATGCAATACCTCCATCAACTGCTTCTAGGATTGTCACCACAAATGATCATATTTGAGAAAGTAATTATCTTTGTTTAGTCTACCTACAACCTGTGTGGATCAGTTTAAAGCTTGTGTCTGTTTGCATGGACCCAATGTGTGTCTGAGTTGTGGAGAGAATACAGCCGTTTGTCCGTTATTGTTACACAGTCAGTAGTGGTGAGAAGGCCAGCTTTCAGGAAAGGAGCCCAGACATTTGTTGCATAGTTGAATATGGGGTCTCTGGTACAATGCTAATCAGCTGCGTCAACCGAAAAAGCTAAAGAAAAAAGGAAATAGCAAAAAGCACATTCTGAATCACTGCTGTAATACTCCTCTATTTACATGTGTTCAAAGTAAAGCTTTCAAAACACCCTTTTGCATATTTGTACCATGATTTTTAATTCCATACAGAGTGAGCACAGCGACTGTACACATTATCTACACACTTTGCTGTCTGTCAGTGCTAAAGTACCTGTACATTCCAAAATTGTTCATTCTTGTCCCGCGTCACTTCGCTATACAAGAGAAAGAATGCACACGAAAAGCTGGAGCAAACCAGAAAAAAAAAAAATCTTTGAAAAATCTTTTTTTTCCCATGATTATTGTCTCTTTGTAGTTTTATACAAAAACAATTCATTGTGTGGGCGTGTCTCTGCCCACATAAGTTATTCACAGCTATGTTACAGTCTTGCTTTGCCCAAAGCTAAGTGCTTGGTGTGAGTTCAGTGTTAGTGAGGCACGGGGCTGCGGGGCCACTGAGTCTGCGGAGGCTCAGCTCACCGCGCCTCGATGTCTTTGTGGGCCGGTCTGTCTCTGATATCTGTGGCCAGGGGAGTAGTCCGTCTGGGTGAGCCTGGCCGGGCGCCCAGCGTGGGGATCAGAGGGGGCGGGGCACTCAGAGAGGCGGTGGGTGGGGTTTTGTTCAGGATACCGTTCTGATGGGCGGTGGCCGCGGCGGCTGCTGCTGCTGCGGCCGCCGCTGCGGCCGAGGGACTGACCCTGGAGTAGTGCATGCCTGGGAGTCCGGGGGCCATGAGGCCCTGGGCGGGGTGTGGGAGGTGTCCGTCAAGGACAGGGTGGTGCATTGCGGGGTGGAGGCGCCCGTGCTCATAGTCCTCTCTGAGCATGTTGAGGCGCTCACGCTCCTCCATATGGGCGCGCTCCTGCTCCCTCCTCTGCTCCAGAGCCAGAGGGTGGATGTGGTCACGATTAAAGTCGTGAGGCTCACGGTCTCTGTAGGAGCGCTCGGCCTCGTAGAGGCGAGGCCCTGCCAGTCGGTGCAGAGGGTCGTTCCTTAGCAACAGGTCCCTGGCCAAAGGGTCCCGTCTGTGAATGTCCAGGCCCCTGTAGGGGTCCCTCATTGGGTCCCAGTGGAAGGCAGGGTAAGGGAACCTGTCGGCTCCTGGGATGGGGCTGATACCCATGAAGGGCGCCACCATTCGAGTTCTCTCCAGACCACTGATGCTGTTGATGGGGTGGACGCCAGCCATGCTCATGGGCATGGGCATTGAGGAGGGAGGGTGGAGGTTTGGCGGGAGGTTTGGCGTGGAGGGTGCCTGTGTCGGGTGCTCGGTTGCCCTCTCTGTGGCTCCATCCTGCTCCTCCTTCCGCTCCTCCTTCACCTTCACCTCATTATTCTTCTTCTGGTGCTCGTACGGCAGGTCTGCCTTTTTCTCCAGGACCTCCCTGTTCAGCCCGCCGTTGGGACGTTCGAGGCTCGTCTGCCGGACGTAGGGCGACGGCGTCCCCCTGTTGGACACTTTGTCCTCTGACACTCGGCCGTCGAGGATGACGGGCGCGTCCTTGTCGCTGTGCTGGTTGTCTTTGAGCTTATGGTCATCTGTGCCGTTGTCTTTCCAGGAGTCCGAGTGCTCCCTCTCCCTGTCTTTGGCCTTGTTCTCCTTGTCCCTTTGAGGCTCGCCAGAAGCAGGGGGCAGGTGGTTCCTGTGGTGCTCCGGAGGCCGGCTGTGACCAAGGAGGTTGATCGGGTTGACAGGAACTGGGGACGGATGGCTCGAATGGCGCTTCTCTACAGAGTCCCTAGAAGCATAAAGAAAGTCCCCCCCATCAGTACCAGTAACTTAGCTTGTTCACCAATAGTTTACTGATCTTTACATTTTTATTCCAAATGATTTAAAATTAAAATAATAAGCTAAAACATATAGTTTACAAAGTTTCAACAAAATACAAATATGTACCCAAACTCTTTTTTTTTAAAAATCTATTTATGTTGTTGGCAGTTAACAGGACTCAAGCTAAAGTCGTCCGTTTTGGCAACACCCACCTGTCTTTGTCGTCTTTACTGACCAACGAGTCCCGTTTGTCAGAGTCTCGGTCCCTCTCGTGCGAGCTGACCGAGGTGCTCCTCTCAGAGTCTCCGGGTTTCAGCCAGGGTGGCGGTGTTGGGAAGGAGGGCGGTGTGCGGTGCAGGCGGTTCCACGGCTCCTGGTGGCCGCTGTTACCGCTGGGGTTGAAGTGCTGCTGTGCGTTGGGGCCATCTTTATGGCCGAACACAGAGTTGGCCGCTGTTAGGGATTCTACACGTGGAAAAACACGGCAGGACGCAAGTTAAATACGTATCTCAACAACTTGCTCTGGTGAATATCAGTATTTAGATTCTGTTCTGCTGATGTTCTTAGACAGCATGAGCAACAATAACTCTAAAATTTCAATTACTAGATTGGGAACATTACAACAGCAACCATGCAAAGAGTGTAACAAACAGTGATAGCAAGGTAACCAACAGTATCTTTAATGAGGCTGCAACTCACTTAGTGCCGGATTGCCCAGTCCCCCAAAGGCAGATGAACTGAGGGTGCCCAGTCCTCCAAATGATGCAGGTCTACCGAAAGGTTCTGGAGGGACACACCACATGTTACCATGCATCCAATCACATCTGCATTTTCTTATTTCATTTCAGATTGAGACTGAGAAGAGCTGAAGGGTCATCTTACCTAAGTGAGATGCTGGGGCGAGGAAGTTTCCAGGATGGTGGGGGGGATGACCGAAAGGACCTGCCGAGGGGTGTGTGGGACCTGAGGAAGGAGAGACAGAAGCACACAGAAACATCCATCAACCGCTGACTGCAAGTGTTAAACAAAACAATCCTAACTCAAAGTCCATGTACTTACACATATTCTGGAAGACTTTTAACTATCTCTCTCTTTCCCTAGAATAGAGATAGATAGAGCTACGGCTATATAGATATATAGATAGAGAGATAGATAGAGCTAGGGATATAGATGGATAGAGATAGCTAGAGCGAGTTAGGGATAGATATAGCAAGGGATATAGCTAGATAGATCCATAGCTATCTCTCTATCTATCCCTAGAGCTAGGGAAAGAGATAGATAGGGATATATAGTCTCTGCTTGTTCCCAGCTGAACTCGTTAACAACAGTATAAGCAGACACTCTGAACAGTGGGAATTGACCGTCTGCTGCTGTATGTCAGAGGGTACCGTTGTTAACCATCAATCTTTCTCACCACAGATCTCACACACACTCACCTGCAGCAGAGAAGAGTGTGGCGGGCCGCGCCAAGTCGCTGGGGTGATGGATGGCGCCGAAGAGGCTGGGGCCCGGAGGTCGACTCAGGAACTCGGGCTTGAGGCCGAAGTCTAGCTTGTGAGGGTCGACCTGCATCTGCTGCTAGAAGACGGCAGATTGACAGAGAGGAACACATGTAAAACACTTTTACACACTATAGGTTGGGAAGAGTTATCTTTTAGTAGAAGTAAACTAGAGTAAGTCAGTCTCTAGAGGATTGTCTTGCCCAAGGACAGTTTGCAGGAATAAAACCCTAACCCTTCAGGGATGAAAGAGTCCCCCTGACTGCCGGGCTACACTGAGTTACACTCTCCTTTTCTTAACGGACCCATCATTATAACCTCAACAAGTGATTATGGTTAAGCCATACATACATTTTGCATTGTAGTTATTTAAACAGTTTTTTTGTAAACAGTCTTCAGAAACTAAACTCTGTGGCAAACAAAAGTTTATGATGCTTAGTTCAGTAAGATAATCTTCACAAATTAACACCACTTCTATCATTTTTGAAGCGTGAATGCAATCGGCAGAAGTAAAAAGCTAACGTTAGGCTATAAACGAACGACGCCCAGACTGTAAAGGAGGACGAGTCAGCGTGATGACGTTTAGTAGTCTCATTTGGCTAAAATGCTAACTCATTTCTGGGTCTTAGGGCTCATTCCTGTAGCACTCTATTGCATAATTTCATGTATAAAAACAGTACTATAAAGACTAGCATGGCACAAAGCAGAGAGGAGAGTCAGATGAGTCCTCACCTTTACTTTCTGTTGGTGGTGGTATATCTGCCAGGCGATATGGACATGCATGGCGCACCACTTCCCTGGTTTCTGTAGGTACAAGACAAAAAAACACAGGACTGTAAGACCAAGTGCCTGAAAAGGCAAACAAATATGGATGCATCACATCAGCCTGTTGTTCAAGCTAATTATGGATATAGCTATATATATATATATAGCTATATATATATATATATATATATATATATAGCTATATA
>CAKAOH010023997.1:0-17379 GCA_916701665.1 Sebastiscus tertius
ACAGGAATGTAGTATGCATAGAGAAGTAGTAAATACACACGCAGAGGTGTAACAGTTTGCAAAATAGTATGTAAAGTATATAAAGGTAAAGTGACCATGGTAAAGTGTGACCATGTGCACGGGTCACACAGGTAGGTAAACAAAAATGAGATATAACTAAGCATTAAAACACACACGTTGATAATTTTTATTTAAAATCATATTACTTGTATTTATTGTATTTGTACTTATTTATGCTTTTACATTCCCTTTAGATTACCCAGGTTGTTAAAATACCTGTAGGTATACAGTATATGCAATGACAGTATCAAGCATACATGTCATATGTTACATTATATGTTGAAGATATTGACATGGTATTTCAACTAATATAAGGATTAACAGATTTCATATTTGTATTGATGTAAAGTGATTACCAAATTAGTCATTTAAATACCTTCAAATATAGTTACTTCATATGTGAGATTTAGGGATGATAGTCGTAGTGAGCAACTGAGTAATTATACATCATATTCTTTTCTTTTTTTTTAAACAAAAACGAGGTCCGGTTTTATCTGAAGTAAATACTGTACGTCAAGGAGTTGGGGCAATGCAATGGATTATACTCCTGAATTCACTTTTAAGGAGCTCATCATAATCTGTGGATTATTCAAAGGTTACCTTCCCAAAGCTACTGCACAGGACTCACTTTAAACTTGATGCAAAGTGTAGCTGCATTTGAACCGTTGCATCCATTTCACTGTGAAGAGCAACGCTCAGAAACGATGTTAATCACAGTCCGACAACATACAAAAGAGCCCATCAAAAATCGTCCATCATAAGGGGGCCCTCTTAAACGGCAGCATAAAGAGAGAGATAATGGGAAGACTTGGGAGGTCCCTGGAGGGAGAAGGCTTTGAAAATTGGGGTCAGCAGCATCTATTGGAGGAGCTCATCTCCGTACCCCATCTCCTCCTCCAACAGCCCGACTAAAGGCTTTCCTGCTCTGTTACAGTACATTACAGTACGACTGTATTTTCTCAGCTTGCACAACCACAACTTAACCCTCCACCCCTTCCCCCTCTGCCTGTCCTCCTGCCTCCCTCCGTCTCCCTCCGTCTCCTGCAGGGGTGCTGACACATAAACCCCAGCAGGTGCTGGACGCGCTGAGGAGACACAGCCTCTAATTGGTCCTTGGTGGAGTCACAGCTGTTGCCCCCGACCACAGCCTGGTATGAGCCGTAGCGCCTGCCCCTGAATCGACAGCTCACTATTGTTCTCCAGAGAGGCAAAGCTCAGCCCCAAATCCATTATAACGACTACCCACTCAAACCATACAGTATCGGCTATTCAGTGTCAGCTCATCAACAAATGTGAAAACACTTCAAGTGTCCCCTTCAGTCAAATCAAAGAAATCCCAAGCCCCATTCCAGCCTTAATCCTCACTGTTCTTGTTAAGTATCTGATTTCATCTTAAACCAATCTCTTAATAATGTTCCCTGGTTCTGTTTCCCTCGCTCTCAGGTTGTGCCAAGGTCAAAGAGAAGGCAGATTTACAGCGGATCACACTGCGTCAAATAAGCTCCAACGGAGGGTAACCACAACATACCCCCCTCGCTCTCTGTGGGTGCAATTCAAGTTCAGTCACATTTTTGGAGCAAAAAAAAAACGCTGTAATTTGTGCTGGCATGCAAAATTAAAGGTGCAGAGACATGCAGGTTAGGAGAGACAAAAGCAGCAGTGAGCATGAACAGAAAAGAAGTGAAAGCCTTGTCTTTGATCTACCATTCTCACGCTCATATTGTCCAAAACAGTGATTTACATCTCAACCAACTCTTGTTATCTTTAAAAACACCATCAAACCAGCATCCTCAGCCTCACAGGCTCCTGAGCTGAACGCTGACAGCTATTAGAACATGAAAACTAGGGCTGTCAAAGTTAACGCGATAACGTGTTAACACAAATTTGTTTTAACGCCACTAATTTCTTTAAGGCATTAACACAACTTACGATTTTTAGTCTGTAGCGGCCTCAGTTTTAAAGCTAGAATGAAGATACTGGCATCATATGAAACTAGAAAACCTAAAGAATCCAACCACGTCATACTAGCTTGTCACCAAGGAGGTTAAATAACGCTCCAAACTTACGCTAAATTTTGGCGAGGAAAAACTGGCATGGCCATTTTCAAAGGGGTCCCTTGACCTCTGACCTCAAGATATGTGAATGAAAATGGGTTCTATGGTTACCCACGAGTCTCCCCTTTACAGACATGCCCACTATATGATAATCACATGAAGTTTGGGGCAAGTCATAGTCAAGTCAGCACACTGACACACTGACAGCTGTTGTTGCTTCAGTTTGCCATGCTATGATTTGATTTCCAATAATAAATATATACATACATTAAAGCAAGCATATTCGCCCACTTCCATGTTGATAAGAGTATTAAATACTTGTCAAATCTCCCTTCAAGGTACATTTTGAACAGATAAAAAAAATGTGCGATTCAATATCTTAATCAATTGACAGCCCTAAAGAAAACACAAAACAACACCTAAAGAACATCAACTCTTAATTCTGACTTTAAACAAGCTATAGAAATAGACCATAATTGAATTAGGTCTGTTATTGTATGTGGGAGGGGGGTATGATGGGTAATTATGGGGCATGATCAGTCTGCCCAGTGGAGTGTGGATCCCACAGGATACAGACGTGCTCAGACAAACAGCTATTTAAATCTCCACAATAGACGGAGCTAAATCAGCCTTGTGTAAACGAGAAAGCTCCCTCAATGAGGGGTCCAAAAACAGAACCCCCCACATTTACATGAACCAAATGAAACCTCACAGACTTTAAATGCTTAAATACGTCTTTATGACTTGGTGCTCCATTGTTTAGTTTTTTTTTAGTTGAGGGGGAAGAAGTGGAGTGGCTTACAAATATCCTGCAGTGAATATTAATCCTCCTTCATGAATATTTCTATTACAGGGAAATCACTGTGGAACACTGAAGACATACTTAAGTCATCACTTCCATTATCCGGTGAAGTGAAGCGAAAATGTAAATGAAGAGACAGGACATGTTAGTGGAAATAGAGTAGGAATACACCTCACACACTCACTGGGTGGAGTCAGCAATTACAAAAGAGTTATCTCACCTGACACTGAGATCCTCATGGAGGCCTCCAGGGGCCGGTTGTTATCCAGGGCCTGGCTCAGCTGGATCTCCCCTGTGCTTTGGTTCAGGAGGACCAAGTTCAGCTCGTTTCCCACCTCGAAGCTGTAGTGGAGCTGATCCGAGACGTCGGGGTCGTGTGCCGGGATGCGTCCGATCACTCCGGTGGGGAAGCTGCTCGATTTGTCCGTCACGTAGTTGTTGAAGATGATCTGGAAGTTTTTGAGCACGGGCACGTTGTCGTTCTTGTCCACGAGTTTGATGTGGATTGTGGCGCGGCTGACGAGAGGGGCGGATGTGGCCTGGACCACAATCACATACTCCGATAAGGTCTCGTAGTCCAGGTCTATCAATGCTGTCAGTTCTCCAGAGAAGATGTCCAGCTGGAACACCTCTGGGATGTTTCCCTCCACTATCTGGTACATGATCTGTGCATTACTGCCTTCATCTGGATCTGTGGCTAATATGTGTGCGACCACGACGCCTATGGGGCTGTTCTCCTCCACCATGATGTCAAACTCATCTTTCTCAAACACAGGGGGGTTGTCATTCACATCCAGGATGGTGACTTGGAGGTTAACTGGTGTTTTCAGAGCAGGAACACCTTTATCTACCGCGAACGCCTGCAGGCTGTAAACAGGCACATTTTCTCTGTCTAATCTACGCAGCGTGCGAACAATGCCCGAGGTGGATTCGATTATGAAGTCTCCATCGCCGTCCTCCCCGCCCTGGAAGGTGTAGAAGACGCGGCCATTGAGCCCAGAGTCCCTATCAGTGGCAGAAACCTGGACCACGCTGGTGAACACCGGCACGTCCTCCATGACGGAGCCGACGTAGTGGTCTCTGAGGAAGCGGGGGGAGTTGTCGTTGACGTCACTCACCAGTATCTCCAGGTAGGTGGTGTCAGACTTCTGCGGGATCCCGTTATCCCGAGCGGTGATGGCGAGCGTATAAGAGACCTGGTCCTCATAGTCCAGCTCCATCTGTGTGGTGACGGCTCCCGTGTCGGCGTCGATGTCAAACTGAGGGATGCTGTCGTCCATAAAGTAGGTGATGCGTGCATTTTCACCCGTGTCTTCATCTGTGGCACTTATCACCACGACGGTGGTGCTGACGGGCCTGTCCTCGTTGATGTTGACGGTATAATGTGAGCTCTGAAACACAGGACGGTGTGTGTTGGCGTCGGTGACGTTAACAAACACTTTAGCGGTGTCAAGGCGTGTGCCGTCACTGGCAGTGACGGTGAGGACGTACTGGCGTTCTAGCTTGTAGTCTAAAGGCAGCGCCAGGGTGATGAGGCCTCCTCCGCTCTGACTCGTGATGGAGAATCTGTTGCGGGTGTTTCCGCTGGATATCTGGTAGGTCACCACGCTGTTGATGTCCTGGTCCACAGCCGACACCGTCACCACACTGGTCCCCACGGCCGCATCCTCGTTCAGTCGCATGTAATACGCCTTCTGTGTGAACTCCGGGTTGTTGTCGTTGACGTCCAGAATGGTCATGCTGATGCTGGCTGAGGAGGACATGATGGGGTAGCCGTGATCTCGGGCCTCCACTCCAAAGTTGTAAAAGTCT
This sequence comes from Sebastiscus tertius, assembly GCA_916701665.1. NCBI lineage: Eukaryota > Metazoa > Chordata > Actinopteri > Perciformes > Sebastidae > Sebastiscus > Sebastiscus tertius. Next base: position 4,729 of record CAKAOH010023997.1, read on the forward strand.
ACACTCTCCCTGTCCAGCTCGGCCGCCACTACAATCCACCCCGTGCTGTTGTTGATGCTGAAGGGGAAGTTTGGCGTGGTTTCAGTGAGGCTATACGCCAGCCTGGAGTTGTCGCCAGAGTCTGCGTCCACGGCCTGGATGTGGATGATGGAGTAGCCCAGTGGCACGTTCTCCAGCACAGTGGCCTGGAATGGCGTGCTGACAAAAATGGGGGCGTTATCGTTGATATCAAGCACCTGCACCGTCACCAGGCCGCTGATGTTGGAGAGCGGGGGGCGTCCTCCATCCTGCGCTCTGATCCTCAGAGTGTACTCTTTGTTCGCCTCGTAGTCCAGGTGACTCACCAGGTCCATGTTACCCGTCTGAGCGTCGATATAAAACTGTCCCCTGGTGTTCCCGCTCATAATGCTGAAGTGTACAACGGCGTTGCTCCCTTTGTCTTGATCCGTGGCGGTGACCTGCAGGATCTCCGTGTTGGGCGCCATGTCCTCTGGCACCTGGACCACGTAGCGTTTCTCACTGAACTGGGGAGCGTTATCGTTGTCATCCTCGACCACAATGTAAACAGTAGCGGTGGCGCTGCGGGGCCCGGGGTCACGACCTTGATCATTCGCCTCAACTAACAGCATATAGGCATCCACCTCCTCTCGGTCCACCAGACCTCTGGTGCGGATTACACCGGACCTCGAGTCAATCTCAAACACATCATTGGTGCCGTTATTGTTGATGATGCGGTAAAGGATGTTCCCATTAACAGGTGCGTCCCCATCTGTAGCCCTCACCGTTAACACCTCATAGCTTATCTCTAGATTCTCCCTGATGCTTTCCTTATAGTCCTGCTGCTCAAACACGGGGTTGTGATCATTAGTGTCTCTGACTGTGATGGTGAGGGTGGCCATGGCTGTACGCCGGGGCGTGCCGTGGTCGACGGCAGTCACACGGAACACATGGGTGTCTTTTGTCTCCCGGTCCAGCACCTCGACTGTGGACACCCCGCCGCTGGCCGGGTCCACAGCAAAGAGGTTGTTGGAGCGGCTATCAAAGAGAGCTTCTATGAAATACTCCAGCCTGCCCGCCTCTCCTTCATCCACATCCACCGCTTTCAAAACAACAACAGGAGTCCCAGCCGGCTTATTCTCCGGCACAGACACTTGGTACATGGGAGGTTGAAACTGGGGGCTGCTGTTGACACTTCTCCTCCTCCTCCTCATCCTGCTCACAATCCCTGAATCAGACTGAGCCGCCTTTTCTAACAACTTCCCCAGGTGGCCCTGCCTGAAGGGGCCCTGCCCCACACGCCAGTGGATGGAGATGTGCTCAACTTTAGCGCTCACTCCTTCTCCTGTGAGTACATCACAGAGAAGGTCCATCTCCAGGAGTGTGTCCTGCCTCCAGCACAGCGTCTCTGACACAAACAAAACCCCCTCAGAGAAGTAAAAGTCCCTGCTGTTGGTGACTTTGCAGCGGATCGGAGCTCCAGGCAGAAGACCCCCCACTGCAAATAAAGCCGAGCCAGCTTGGTGGCACTCTGACTGGTAGTGGTGGTGGTGGCTGTGGGAGTTAAACAAACTGAGCACCTCCATGTCCCACTGGGGTTTTCTTCTTTTAGGCTTGTTTGAACAGTTCTTACCGTGGACATGCACGTCGTACTGGCTGGTGAGGAGGTGCCTGTAGTTGGAGTCAGTGCAGTCTTTCAATGTATACACAGTGAAAGGGTTGGAGAGCAGAGAGGCGCACTTTATGGAGTCAGAAACAAACACAATGCCCGCTGCAGCGTCCGTCTCCAAGAAGCGCTCCGTGAACCTTGGAGCGAGGATTTGATCCAGAGCGCACCGTGCGTCCTGCTGCTGAGCACCACCACCACCGGACACCACCACCGTCCTCTGACCAGCATCCTCACTCATGTGAACGGTGTAACAATGCACCAGCGACACCAGTTCACACCACCAGAAAATCAACAACAAATCCCATTTAAAGAAGAAGAAGTGCATCGCTGCTCAGTTTGTGTGTATTCTCCCGAAGTGGAGAATCTCTGCAGCTCAGCTCCGGATATATTCCTCCTTTAAACTTTCCGCCTGTGAGTTTCCCTTTGTTGTTGTTGCAGAGGAGCCATGCTCTCACTGGAGCACTTCTTCTTCTTCTCCTGGTCACTCCGGTTTGGTTTGAAGAGGTAAAACCCGCAGTAACCTTGTCCAGGAGAGGCTCACACACACTCACACACACCGGTAACAACAGCAGCAGCAGCAGCAGCTCCTCTCAGTCCGAGTAACAACGCTTGAATGGTGGAAATGGCTCCAGCTCCCACTGCGCCTTCAGCAGGCTGCTCATTATCATAAACCTGAGTGTGTGTGTGTGTGTGTGTGTGTGTGTGTGTGTGTGTGTGTGTGTGTGTGTGAGAGAGAGAGAGAGAGAGAGAGAGAGAGAAAGATGTTTGTGATGAGTTATGTTCCCACCTTTCATGCTGTGTTGAGGAATATTATGTATAAATAAACGTGTCGATTGATTGAAAACATGTAATCATAAAGGCCTTAACTGAGCCAAAGTGACAGTCTCTTTTTCACTTGAAGATAGAGGTGGTGCATTCAATCCTGTTTACTCTTAATTTTATATTTAATCATTATTTTAGACATTTTTGGGGGGCTAATGAAAGTTTTACATTTTCATATTCTAAAATGTATTGTAGTATTGTTTTTAGGTATCATAAAGCAGCACCGTTTTAGCTTTTAGGTAAAGTTATTTGAAATGTGAGCATGTTTAACAGACAAGAAAGGAGGAGGGTCCTCCCAAAAAGATGAGATGTACGACACAAAGCTACAAATGTCTCTTTAAAAGTCTGATATGGACCTGTATGTGTCTGAAATAAAGTTGAATAGACTTGATACGAGGGCTGTAGCCTATACCTACAGCTGAAGAATCCATGGTACAAAATAAGATAATTAAATATAATGTTGTCAAGTAGACTAAAAAATAGGTCTTTATCTAAATGAAAGAGAGAGAGAGAGAGAGAGAGAGAGAGAGAGAGAGAGAGAGAAACTGAGAGAGAGAGAACGAAAGAAAAAAGAAAGAGAGAGAAATAGAGAGAGAGAGAAAGAGAGAGAGAGAGAAAGAAAGAGAAAAAGAGAGAGAGAGGGAGAGAGAGAGAGAGAGAGAGAGAGAGAGAGAGAGAGAAACAGCTCTGTTAGGGGTCTGAGGACTTGACACTGGAGATAAATGGTAACTTCCTAAAAAGCTTCATTCATGAACAGAAAACAAAAAAGCAACTCTTTCATTAGATAAAGACCTTTTTTTTTTTTAGCCTACTTGACAACATTATATTTAATTATCTTATTTTGTACCATGGATTCTTCAGCTGTAGGTATAGGCTACAGCCCTGGTATCAAGTCTATTCAACTTTATTTCAGACACATACAGGTCCATATCAGATCCATAAGACGCATCTTCTGATAAATATTTTTAAAAAATTTGACTTTTACAGAGACATTTGTAGCTTTGTGTTGTACATCTCATCTTTTTGGGAGGACCCTCCTCCTTTCTTGTCTGCTAAACCTGCTCAGATTTCAAATAACTTCACCTAAAAGCTAAAACAGTGCTGCTTTATGATACCTAAAAAACAATACTACAATACATTTTACAATATGAAAATGTAAAACTTTCATTAGCCCCCAAAAAAGGTCTAAAATAATGATTAAATATAAAATTAAGAGTAAACAGAACCACCTCTATCTTCAAGTCAAAAAGAGTGTCACTTTGTGTTGGCTCAGCTAAAGCCTTCATGATTACATGTTTTTAATCAATCAATCGACATTTATACATAATATTCCTCAACACAGCACGAAAGGCGGGAACATTACTCATCACAAACACATATGACTTGCATTGTCCACCTTGGGAGCTTGAGCATGATTCTGAATGCATCATTAAATTAAGTTTTACATCAGTTTTGTTTTAAGTTTTTGGTCTCAGATTGCAACACTTCAAATGGCAAAGAGAGAGAGAGCTCTTGTGGTCGCACATAACCAGCCCACACCACCATTATTCCACCAGTAACAAACACACGTTCACCCAGGCTATCCACCACACAAAGGGTTTACTCATTAACTGGCACACATTCCTCAAACTGTAGGTGTTGAGTGTTTTAACCGAGCAAACTGAGAGTGGTGAAGTTGTTCTTTCACTGGATGCCCATTGTTAAAAAAAAAAACCTACCAGAGGACAAATTTAAATTTAGTAAAAGTTCAATTAAATTGTGTTCATCAGTTGTTTTCAGATCCAACAGTTGGTGTTGTGTTTTCAAAACTGGAGCTGTAAAAAACAACAAGGTCAACTCTGTTAGAGATACACATGGAATAAAACAGAAAACTGCATCTGGACTGAGAAGGTGAAGATGAAGTCTTTGATAACAACTGTGAAGCAGTTGTGAAACTTGGAGCTGAGCTGATGAGCTGAGCGTCACTGACATCTAGTGGACAAACAGCAGTCACACAGTTTGAGGAGAGGCCCGGTTGTATTCTCACTAGACCAGAGGTCAGCAACCTGCAGCTCTGGAGCGCCATTTAGCCCCTCTCCAGTGGCTCCCTGTGGAGTTTTAAAAATGGAAATGAATAAATGTTTTTTTGTTTACATTTTCATTTTTATTTATCATTGTTGTAGGTCTATGGTACGACGATACCACGGAGTATTAAGGCCACATTGAGGAAAAAAAAAAATCTGAGATTTTGAGAATAAAGTCATAATATTATGAGAATAAAGTCACAATATTATAAAGTAATAATTTTACGTGTTATTTTCTTTTTTTCTCGTAACATTATGACTTTATTCTGGAAATCTCATATTTTTTTCCCTCACTGTGGCCCTAATACTCCGTAGTACATTGTCTCTTTGGCCCTCACTGCATTAGACTTATATACTATATACTTAGACTATTATGACTTAGACTACTACTATGTGTTACCTTCATCACAATGATCAAATGTTTTGTGGCTCCAGACAGATTTTTTTATTATTTGCCTAAAATGTCTCTTCTGATAGTAAAGGTTGCTGACCCCTGATCTAAGGTATTGGATAGAAATGTTGATTTAAACCTTCCAGCAGCTGTTTTTAGAGATCCTAACGAGGGTAAAACTGTAGTCCAGAGAGTAATATGCTAACATTTGTTGGTCTGCTGGCACGCAGATTAAGTAGCAGCCTCTACTCATGTAAACTGGATGAGAAGTGACGATGCATTTAGATTTAGAGAAAATAAGGTTCTCATTAAAAAGACAGGAGGGTAAGTTCTACAAAAAATGGTCGCCTTATATAAATTACTTTAACAAGACCAGAAACTGAAACATTAACAAATATGTATACCACCATCTTCACTTACTCTTTAGTCACACTGGATTATAGAAACATAATTCGGAGAGACCCTCTGCAGATGCATCAATTAGTTTGCTGACAAGGATAATAGGCATTCACCCCCTTTTTATTTTTTATTTAATTTTTAATATTTTTATATATTTTATTTATTTTTTTATCTTTTAAATATTGTTAATATTTGTATTTATTTTATTTAATTATTACTTTTTTCTATTTTTTCTGTTGGTAATACACCCATCTGTGAACTGTAAATTTGTATTATATGACAGAATGTTTATTACCAATGTATAATTATAATTCTTAAACTTCGTATGACCTCATGCGGAGAGTTGTGTTTTGCAAGTTTCAATTGTTAAAAGCACAATAAAAACATTGTTAAAAAAATGTCTAATAGATGGTCCTCGAACACTATATCTGGTCTTATTATGAAAAAATAAATGAGAAAACAATCTCAACACAAGGTCCATTTAGTGGCTGTTCTGCAGCTGCTAGATAATCTTCATTAGCAGATGGATTTTATTTAGTTGTCAGAGCTACACTTTAAGGACTTCCTAATCATCTTGGTTTAAAAGCAGACATTCATGTTTGACCTTGGAGACAGCATCTTACAAAGAGGAAGAAAAATCAGCTGCCTGACAGTAAAAATAAAATAAAGAAATAATTGTATATGCTGATGTTAGAAACTTCAGTCACCTGTTTGTCCTTTTTTGGTTGGTTAATGCTACAGTTACAGTGGTTAATTCATTGGTGGTATGAGAGGTGAAGTAGTTAATGGGCACAGTTCATGTTCATGTAATATGAACATTATTAGTACCAATTAAGAAGAATCTCTTAATGTTCAGAACAGACATGAATAGAAAAGAATATATGCTAAACAAGTGTAATTGTATTTGCTTCTCCTCCAAGTTGTATGTTTTCTGTTTTAGCCTATGTGTCATGAATGAATAAAAAATAGGTGCAAAGAAAAATTAACATGTTAAAAAAATTATATTGACGCAACTAAACTGAAAAGCCCAGCAAAGTGGTACAGAAATGTAGCTAATTCCATCACTTCGATTTGTTTTAATATTGTCACTAATTTTCCCCAGTATAGAAGTAATTTTCAATCTCATCCAAATGCAATAAAGGCGAATAAGATAAGATCTTATAAGATAAGACAGCTTTCTCTCGATGAATGATATCTGATTATTAGAATTTAGATATGTTACTCTTAGTGAAAGATAAGCAAAATGCCCAATTTATTTAGAAGCTGACATTTTACTTTGCTTTAGTTCAGTAGTAGTAGTAATAGTAGTCAACCAATCAGCACTATTGCATACAATCAGCAACATGAGATCCAAAAAAGACAAAATATCTGTCACTATGCAGGTCCTTTGGTCAAGAAAATGCTAAATATATAATATTTAAAGGAAAGAGCCTGATTGGTCAATCACAGTGTTCTACTGTCTGTTATTTCTTTATAGCAGACCGTTGCCATGGGTGCAGTTCTGATGTCGGACTCTGGAGGACAGTTTTTGTGTGAAATTATTGATTTCTTAAGTAAGTAGCCGTGTAATAAGCGGGATAATGTACAGCTAGCGGGTCATTGTTGTGAAATAAACCCCCGACAGGGTGATGCGCGGAGGGGTAATCCCCGACGCATTGCCCTGAAGGATGACCGGCTTGCTGTACATTATCCCTTACTTATTAAATGTGTATATTCTGCTTATAAATGCTTAATAAGGGGACTCTAAATGTTTCCCACCTGAATATCAGTGTTTGCAATGGTAATGTTATTTTGCCCACTTCCTCCACTCACCTCAATAAGAAATGAATAAAATGATAAGCACAAGTGTAGCTTTTTACAGTTTTTATTGTTGCTGGAGGCTCTAATACAATATGAATCATAAGCTTTACAAAATAAAAACAAAACAAAAATACAACGAAAAGAATCCCCTCCAAAATGGAAACAGTCAAAGGTTTCCACTGAGACACAAAGACAAACTGTGACCCCCAACAAAGACAAAGTAGGTGAGGAGAGAGAAGAGTTGAATAAGCCGAACAGAGGGGAGGCAAACTGTTATGTTATACACAGTGTAGGGGGGTTGTTGGGTCGACGACGTGGGTGTAATCACCCGGTGATTATAACAGTCCATCCCCATGTTTGATAAGTCTACATTTCCACTCGCTGCAGCCCCACACAGGCTCACATGCATGAGTGGAATAACGAGTAAAAACCTTCTAACACAAACCGAAGGCCGCCCTCGAGTTCACACCGTTTACCCAGAAGAAGACAGTTATACACCGACAGTAATAATTTTATACAAATATATCAGGGGAGGGGGGGGGGGTGTCGTAGACAAAAGTAGGTGCTAGAAATAAATTTGATGTACATAATAATGACAGCCCCACTTACAGCACAGTCTTTCCGTTTCCTCGACACCGAGGACTCACTCGTCTGAAACTGAACGAGGACACATCCGCTGTGAGAACATGAGGGATTATTACTACAATGACCCTCACACTGTAAGATTATCATTAACCGTGGTAATACTATCATTATATTCATAACATGGGAGAGAAGAGAGGGGTGAAGAGAGACAGAAGGAGCGTGAGTGAATGGCTTCATGGCAGATGAGATGCATGAAAACAAAAACCGGACAGAAACCAAATAAAAAGCTAAGCATTTTCTCCTTTTTTTCGTTTTTCCACAAATAAACAAAGAGTGCAGCACTGAAACAGGCGTGGAGGGAGAGACGTAAAGAAACAGAGAAAAGATGGCATAGATGAGGCGGAGAGAGAGTGAGAGAGACAGAAGAAGAAAAAAAACAAAAAAACAGTAGCAACTCTAGCTTTGCTGTTTGCGTTTGAGTGCCTCCATCAGGTCGACCTTCAGAAGGTCTTGCTTTGACTTGTCAGCCAGAGTCTGAACACTCCTGTATGGGGACACACACAAAGAGACGAGAGATAGTCAGTGTGTGCAACGTCAACATGTGAAAACAGCAAGAGAGACAGGAAAAGTTTCTCCAGCGAGACAGAAACACAGTCTGTAAGTTCAAGAGCAAAGTTAGTTAGAAAGACTTTCACAGTCCAACTTCTTCTCTGTGGAGAGAGGATGGTGAAATCACACATTAAATATATCGACTCACACCGCACACATTAATGTCAGGCAGATAAAAACCAACAGTTATTTGTTGTCATGCTGTTGAATCGTGCTTTAAATGCCTACACAGGGATTCACCATCCTTAACATTTTGCAATTTGTTGAACAGTGAAGTTATTTTGAGATGCATAATTAACTGAGAATTGTATGTGCCAGTATAAAATTAAAATCTTCACTCTATTTGGTTTAAAGGAATAATTCACCAACAAATTGACTTGTATTTGTATATCAAGACAATTACTCAATCCGTGTTACTTTGAATTCTTGAAGAAAATGTTTCTCTCGCATTGAAGTAAATAGTGGCCACACGTTTAACAACAGCAAAGTACAAGTCAAAACATCCGTTAAGTAGTGAGCATACGACTGGATACATGAGACTTGGATTATACTGCAGGAGTTTTGAGAGTTTGTAAGCCCACGTTTACAACCAAATGCTGAATAAGACTTTTTTATTGGACCAAAAAGGTCATAATTAACTTTCATGAACTGAAAACACATCGTGGAAGAGTTAAAGTTGTAAGACAAAAACGCGGACAACGCCGTGGTAGCAATGACAAAATAGCCACGCCCTAAATCATCCCCTGCTTTATGGTCTATTTGACTCTAAATGGGACCACACTAAATAAACATCATGCTGTATGAAGAAGACTTGAAACTAGTGATTGAGAACATAAACTCATGTTTACAATATTTACTGAGGTAATAAATTAAGTGAGAAGTAGGGTCATTTTCTCATAGACTTCTATACAATCAGACTTCTTTTTGCAACCAGAGGAGTCGCCCCCTGCTGGCTGTTAGAGAGAATGCAAGTATAAGGCACTTCAGCATTGGCTTCACTTCTCAGACCTGGAGGCTGCCCAATGGTTTTGGTATAGTTTTGCTTTTGTTAATCGTTGCTGCCCCCCATTTACTTCAATTCATCACAGCTTTTCTCCATTTTTTGATTCTCCGTTCACCGTGGACACAAGAAAAACAAAGTTTTCTTCAAGAATTCAAGGTAACACGCAGTGAGTAATTGATACACAAATGGTCGTTTTGTGGGTGAAGTATTCCATTAAACTATAGTATTTGAGTTTCTGAACAATATAATCCTGTTTAATAGAGGGGATGAATATTTATGTTAATCAGATTTCTCTGGTATTGTTACAATGCTGTGCTTTAACACACACACACACACACACACTCCTTAGAAAAGGACAAAGTGCTGCGTCCAGAATAAACACACCATTTAAGAAAACCTTATTTGGGCAACAAACTGCAAAACATCAGGGGTGGTGACTGCGTTGAGTACTCTGACATGGTTAGTGTGTCGCTCCTTCACAGACATCATCTGTTAGACTAAAAAGGTAAACAAAACCTGCACAACATGCCTGCACAGCTGCTCAATCTTCAACACTCTGAGGAGCATGCTAACGTGTTCATATAGCATACAGTCCCACATACACACACCTGTGAACCTGAACCCTCACAAGCACTTAAAACATATAAATCAGTTTTTTCTGTTTTGTTGTACTTGTTGTAGATAACATTAAACTCAACAAACAACTGTCCGATATAAAGCGCCCCAAATGCATTTTTTTTGGCATCTGTCTGTCCTCTACAATCTAATGATGTTCAAAATTTGATCATATCTTAATTACATAAACATCATTCCAAGGCACATGAGTCAATATTGGACACTAAACCTACAGAGATGAGACAGATTTGTGAGCTGGTGTGATGTTAATTACCTGAATCTTATTAATAGTGAGATGAAGGAGCTGGTTATTGACTTCCGAAAAACGAAAAAGAAGAGAGAGGCATCCCAAATTCTCTCAAACCTCTTCCACCCCTTGAGGGCGCCAGCGCCCTGGGGCCAGCTCTGTTTTTTTTAGGCACGAGTGAAGGTAGCCCCATAGTAGCCATTTCATTTTAGTGAGACCATTTGTTTTTTAAACTTGACCTCACTGTATAAAATGACCTGTGGTGACCTCTAGGACAATCACAGCCTCATGAAACTTTACAACCACAAACTACAGACCTAGGGCATTAAGAGGATGGTGGCCTTCCTAGGTAGGTTGACAATAAACAGTTCTCTGAGCAGTTTCCAAAAACAGAAATGCTCGCCATATCATCGCCGAAAATGCAATTCTTGCAGAAATCTCTAAATGTTAAAGGTTTTTGATACTAAGTCACAGTATATCTTTTTCTGTGGTGTTCCTCAAGGTCTTGGTGTCTTAATGTGGTATTTCGGAGGGATTATTGATAATTTTTTTTTTATCAATTCTCGAGTGGTAAAAAAATGGTTAAATTTAGCACCAAATCTGTGCAACAAATGGTATCAACCCCAAAGTTGCTGCAACAACTTATGAGACATAATAGAGCATGTACTTAATGTAGCATACACTTCCATCATATACTTCTATCAAAATGTTCAGAATTGATTTCAATTAATTAATTCATGTTTATTTCTGATTTTTGACTAGAACAACTCAAATGAATCTTCAGGTTCTCAGCTTTCAGATGATGTACACCACTTGTATGTGACATATACTGCTGACCTGCTATCCTCCCCTAAAGATCCCCTGTACCCTCCTAAAAAAATACAAAAATGTGCCTATGGTAAAGAGGGATGGAGTAGAAAAGGTTAAGAAGGCACAGTCCAGGTTGTTTTTTCTCCCAGGAAATTTCGAGGTCAGTAAGAAGCTTTTGATGTTTTCTATCAGAGTTTTGTGGCTGGTTCCTTGTTTTATGCTGCTGTGTGTTTGTGTAACAGCATTACTGCCAATGATAGGAACACAATTAAGATGTTTATTAAAGACGATGGTCCCATAATTGGATTGACTCCCGATTTATTGGAGACTTCAGAGTTCAGACCGTACTTCAGTTTGAAGGTCATCCCGTTTGGTGTTCTTAGCAATCTAAAAGGTGCGTATGGAAATATCATATGTCTGACTGAAGTAATTTATTACTTGAACTTTTCCTGCTTCCTTCCTTTAAAGTACCGTGAGACATCTGAGAGCAGCACCGTGGACAGAGCAACATTTTCCCTTGTTCATTTTCTACTTACCAATGCACACTAATATACGCAAACACACACACACACACACACACTTGTCCATGCCAGATTGTACCTCTGACCCTAGTCAATGAAGATCTGACGCTGGGTGAGGACCTGCGACAGCTCCTTCTGGAGCTGCCGGTACTTTTGGTTATCAGGCAAAGACTCAATAGATCTGGAGCACAGAGGAGAGACAGCAGGGGAGGAGAGGTGACGGAGGGATTGACAGGAGGGCAGACAGTGAGAAAAATGGCAGCAGAAACGTGGGGTGAAAGGCAATAAAAAAAAATAAGATCATAGGAGAGGTTGAGGAGAGGGATAGGGGAAGGAGGAGGTGAAGTGAAAACAGAAAAAATGCAACTGAAGAGAGGGGGAGCAATGGTAGGTTTAAATGAAATAACAGATAAGAAATGACAGAAATTGACAAAAGCTGTAAGAAAATATCTGTTGAACAGGTCAACAGAGAGACACAAACCTACTCTGCTCCCAGTAGAACTGGTACAATTAGAAAAACAGAGTTTCTGCAGACCCGGCTGACAGGAAGTGCTGTAAAAGGAGAGAGTCCCGGTCATCCAAACAACTCATGTAACGTTACCTTAGGCCGTTGACGATGTCCTTGGTCTTCCCAAAGTAGATTTCATTCAGTGTGGAGCGAATCTTGTTCTCCATATCCTGGAACGCCAATCAAGACAGTCTTAACATTTAGTCTGCCTCTATTTTCAGGTTAACAACAACAACAACAACATTTTTACTTTATTGACAAATATGGAGGTGTGTGAACATGATGCACAGTGACACTGCTACACTTCTGGTAGACATAGGGTGCTAAACTAATCCTCTGACTTTCTATCGTTTCAGCCCTTGGTTCCATACTGTGGCACTGGGTGTGGTTTTCAGAGTATGACGCATTGCGCTCCGTCTTTATATTAATGTTATTGCTTCCCAAAGCTTGTTTCATAACCAGTTTCACACTAGTGTTTTCTGACTTCATCTTTGGGAGGGTATGATTATTGGCTATGTTAACCCAAACATCCATTCTTTCACTGCCAATGAAAATGTGTTCAGTTTGTCTCCGTCACCATAATAATGGTGGCATAGTCCGGAGAGCACAACA
>CAKAOH010023998.1:0-27583 GCA_916701665.1 Sebastiscus tertius
TATATATATATACACACACACACACACAAGGGGGAAATCACGCAAGTAAAAGTAAAAGCAGAATGATAATTTAAGTTATAAAATAGTGCAGTTAACCCCCTGAGACCTAGAGTGAAACTAGAAAACGTAAGGAGCCCATTGGTACCAACCATGTCATACTAGCTTGTCATGAAGGAGGTTAAATAACGTTCTAAACTATGACCTCTGACCTCCAGATGTGTGAATGTATGTGTCACACACATAGATGGAGGTGGAGAAAGACCCACATTAGTGTGTTTCCAGGTGACGTGAGGACAGGGCAGCCTGCGGTTCACTTTGTGGCTGGCTTCTTGGTGTCGCCTCATTAACTGCAGTATTAGAACAGTTAGTCAGAGACACAGACTGTGGGCTGAGGGCTGTGCCTAGATTAACAGCAGGAAGTCCTGCCCAGACTCTGACTAACAAGCCCAATATAGTCTACTACAGTGAAGTCGGCCTCTTCAGATGCTTATCGGCTCACTTTGTGAACTGCAACAATCACAGCTGGGACGTTTCTAGTCGTGTTCTTTGTTCTGGATGTGTGTGTTTACAAGCTTCCCACGTTGATGTGCCTGTAGAGACACATGAATGAGCTCATGGTTCCCTAAGAAGAAAAGTTTAGAAAGATGAATTCTGAACCACCCAACCCCCTCAGCTTTCACTTCCTCTATTTCCATGATGTGCTCGTAACGTGTGATGAAGCTACGCCCAAGTCCTCCTCCTCCTCCTCCTGTCTCCCGCCCTCTCTGGCACCACACCCTGTCTCCCGCCAGCTGCAGACACACACACACACACGTAAATAACAATTATATTTCCAAGTGCAACAATACAAACACTAATCAGGGCTCGCCCAGGTACAGTTTACTATAAAGACGAAGCTCATTTGCGTCCTTCTGCATGCTGCTGCAGATGTTAACAGCCAGCGCCCCTCCCCTTAAAATCTTCCTCCAAGATCGGGTATCAGTCGTACCCGCCCACCTCTTTCACACACACACCCACATGCTAACACACACCTCCTCTAGTCCGCCCTGAAGCACAACATGAAGGGGCGGGACACACGGAGGGGGAGGCCGAAACCAAATGAGCCGCCTGTTTTACCTCCAGCTCTAGAGTGCAGCAGCAAACCACTGCCTCGTGTTAAACACAGACTGAGTGCTCCATCTGGATGCAGCTTGGTAGAACTACAGTTCATAATAATAATACAGTGTTATATTCAGTATTGAGGTCTTCGTTCAGTCTGTATGCTGAGCAAATGGAATCATAAAGTGACATAAAGGAGAAAAAAACACCATCTACTGGTGACATTTCTTTCTTTTTACGTCTGTTTGTGTATTTTTAGGGATCCAATCAACCATTATTTTCACTGACGATTATTTTCTCGATTTAATCGATTAATTGTTTGGTCTATAAAATTTTATAAAATTGTGAAAAATGTTCGTCAGTGTTTCCCAAAGCCCAAGACGACGTCCTCAAATGTCTTGTTTTGGTCCACAACTCAAAGATATTTCTTAAAGGATTACTCAAACCAATTAATTATCAAAATAGTTGGCGATTAATTTAATATTTGACAACTAATCGATTAATTGTTAGTAGTATTTCTCTCAGGGCTGCCCTCTCTTAGTCAACTTATCGGTCGTTTTGGTCTTAGTCAATTAAGATTTCTTTAGTCTATTAGTAATTTATTGCTTTTTTCATGCTGATTCTTCTAAGAAACTTCTGAGCTCATCTCTGGTAAACAGATTTAAAGTGGTGCTTTTGTGTGACTCTTTGTGGAGAAAATCTGTTGGATTAGTCGACTAAATTGCATGAGTGAATTTCCTTGTTTGAGCACAGCCCTACTTCCTTGTGTTTTTGCAGATCATGTTTCTTGTTTGTTGTATTTTATTTCTATTTAAACTATAACTGGTGTGCCGTCTCGGCCAGGTCTCCCTCAGAAAAGAGATTTCTATCCCAGGGGACTTCCTGGTTAAATAAGAAATAATCAAAGAGTAAGGGCTTCTCAATCACGAATGTAGAAATCCATCAGAGAGACGGAGACATCAACACCCGCTGTAGCAGGAACAGAGACGAGAGTAATATAATGCAACGGTAGAGATGTTGTAATGTGAACACTGGGCGCGGCTGTGATGAAACAGTAGACTCACATTTAACCACAGCTGAGTTAACACACTTTAAACCATAAACCAGGACTTCATTGTTCCACTCGTTTTTAAGTAAGTTTTTATATAAGAACTAGCAGGGTGAATTAGTGAAACCTGTTTCTGTTAATTTGATAAAATAGAATTAAAATGAGTCTGCGTGCCAGGATGGCTGTTTCATTCTCTATATTATAAGAACAGAAAGGCGGCTAATGGACCGGTTATCTGAGTCCTCTGATGTGCTGCTAGTGTTTAATATTTAGCTATTAAAAAATGGGATGAAGAAGGGTTGTTGGGGTGAACAAGAGGTAATGGTTTAAGTTGTTTAAGTTATGTCTGGTTGGTTGATTTTAGGTTGTGTACAGTAGCACTGGGGTCGTTGTTTGTGAGTTGTGTTTATGATAAATATTGGGATGATTGTTTGAGTTATAGAGAGGAGGTAGTGTACACTTCTTCCTGGTCCATTTTGGACATATAATATTTATTTACGTTGTTTGTTTATATTGTTAATGAGAATTTGTATATTATGATTTCTCTATATGTTTACAGTTAATTTAATTTGCTTTTTTTATTATTATTATTTGTGACATGATTGAAATAAATAGATAAAATAAAAAAGATAAAACTAATTTCTATTTTAGTCAGCAGCAGGGAAAGTCTGTCTTCATCTTGATAAATGTTGGTTGTGTGAAAACACCAAAGACAATGATAGAAATGGAAATAACTTTATCCTTCTATCCATAACAAAGTCTGATATGTTGTATTTTATTAATATATATTAGTACGTTGTGTCTGCTGACAACATCCATACACAACCCACAGGCATCTTTTACATTTTCACCTGAGAAAGGATGATATTGTATAGTTTTATTCAGGTCTTATACAGATGTTGGAATGACATCTGGAGTTGTATTCTGGCTGTAGTAGCTCTTAGTGTGTCTTTTATGATTTTGCATGAACTTTGGTTTGAGGTTGTAGCATTTAGAGGAGAAAATAAAGACTGGCAGAGTCACAGACTTTCCATTTCCAATACAGCCTTGATGAATTAGAGGAGAGATGCTCGCTGTTAGTTTCTCAACATATTGTCTGGTGTCCTCTCAGGAGACCCAGGACCCGTCTGCTGTGCTGTGGCTGGATGAGATCCAGGACGCCGTTCTGAAGGCAAACCAGGACACTCAGGAGGCCTTACAGTGTAAGACTCTCAATTCATTTTACTAAGCCTATTGTTATTAATTAGTCCCTGATGTTCGGACAGTATGAAGAGCAGAATGTTTTGTGTTTGTATCCGCAGTCTCGCAGTCCATCCAGGCCGTGAACGAGGCGGTGGACAGCGGCGAGCCAGCTCAGACTCTGGCTGCTCTGCGTAACCCCGGAGCAGGACTGTATGGGGTCACCTCTGAGTGTGGCCAGACCTACCAGGATGACCTGTCCAAGATCAAGGACGGGAAAAAGGCAGAAGGTGAGCAGAACATTTAGAGATTAATCTATTTTATCACAACTTGGTAGTTAATGTCGTCACGTCTGTCGATAATCTACAATTCTGATGAAATGTGGAGGAGTGAAGCATCCTTTCAGTGGTTTCCAGTGTTTTTAAAGGGATAGTTTGGATGTTTTGAAGTGGGGTTTAATGAGTTACTTCTCCATAGTCAGTGTATTACCTACAGTAGATGGAGTTAGGAGAAACAGACAGGAGAACGGGAGCAAAGCCGATGTACTGCTGTGGACGAGGGCAGCAGAAAACAGATTTTAGACACCTAAAACAAATCTTTTTTTTTATATATAAATTTATATATAAATATTTTATAATTTATTTTTTCCCCTTTTTTTTCAAGGTTGTTTTGTGCAATTTACAGTTTATAATTACAAAAATTTATAAACCAATTTTGAATTAATAAACAAACAAAATAAGTACACAAGAGAAAACAACATCAGCATTAGAAATTGAAATAAATAAAATAAAAAAAATGATAATACCAAAAACAAGTATTAAAAAATAATGTAAAAAATAAATCAATATCAGTTTAAGAATACGCTATATTTAGAATATTTTCACCGCTTAACCTCACCGTCAGACAGCCCTTTATGACGGGGAGCTGAAGCCGCTATCTACACTCTATTCAAAGCCACCAGACTCCTTTGATAAAAACAGTAATTTTACCTCTCAGAACACAGGAGATGTTGGTCTACCGCTGCCTCGATCGGTTAGTTTGTTTGTGTTATTGTGACTTTGGTGTTTTAAAGGGTTAGTTCGGATTCACCAAAGTCACAATAACACAAACTAAGTAACCGATCGAGGCAGCGGTAGACCAGCTGAGAGGTAAAATTACTGTTTTTGTGAACGGAGTCTGGTGGCTGTGAAGAGAGCATAGCTAACGGCTTCAGTCAAGGTAAAGCAGTGAAAATATTCTAACTATAACGTACACATAAACAGATTTTTTTAGGTGTCTAAAATACATTTTGCTGCTGCCCCCGTCCGCAGCAGTACTTTGTTTAGAAGTGAACTTACTGAAATAACCTTTAAATGGAGGGATGATGCTTCTTGTTATTTACTGGCTACTAATGCTGTCTGTCCAGGTGATAACGGCAGTGAGTGGGTGAAACACTGGGTGAAGGGAGGACACAACTACTATTATAACCTGAATGGCAAGGAGGGCACCTGGGTGGAGCCGGAGGGCTTCCTGCAGAACAACACGCAGCTCAACAAGGAGGACATCCAGGTGAGTCCCGGTCCCGGTCCCGGTCCCCGAGCAGCTCTGCATTGCCAGGCCGTAACTTTTTTTAACACAGCGCTAAACTGCTTGTTTTATGCTTCCCCGTCAGTCGGTGGTTTCCGGGGTAACCACAGCCTACAATCGGGAGCAGCTGTGGCTGGCCAACGAGTCTCTAATTGCCAAGCTGCAAGCTCGTTGCCGTGGCTACCTGGTGAGAAATGGCCAAAAGGAGCGGATGAGCTTCCTGACATCCCAAGACCCAGCTGTTACCTGCATACAGGTGAGATACACCTGTATATCATACAGACCTCTGTCTGCTGTCAGGACTTTATTATCATTATACTGAGTCTCAATCTTTCTTTCCTCAGGCTCACTGGAAGGGACACAAACAGAGGAAGAAGTTCAAAGACCGTAAGCAGTATCTGAAAGACCACAGTGACGAGGCCGTCAAGGTAAAATGATCACACAATGTCTGTAATCTGAATATTATGATTATTTGAGATGCACCAATCGATCGGCCACATCGTGTTGTCGGTGTAGAAGTTCTTCAGCGTGAGTGAAGAAGACATTAAGCTCAATTTGTAACACCTGCAAGTCCAAAATAATCCATAGTGGAACAACCTTAAAAACATTTAGAACAACTGACTGTTTTATTATGAACATCAAATTGAATTTCCATGACAGAAGAGATACAAAAATGTTTGTGCATATGTGCTGTCAGTTCTAGCTCTTACAAAGAAAGAAAATCGGCCAAGAAAATTGCAAT
Organism: Sebastiscus tertius; assembly: GCA_916701665.1. Lineage (NCBI taxonomy): Eukaryota > Metazoa > Chordata > Actinopteri > Perciformes > Sebastidae > Sebastiscus > Sebastiscus tertius. The sequence goes on from CAKAOH010023998.1 coordinate 5,634, forward strand.
CAGTGCTACAAAGGCAGTTAAGATTAAAGGGTTTGTTTTCTTTCTTAGATCCAGTCCGTGGTTCGGATGCACCAAGCTCGTAAGAAGTACAAGGATCGTCTACAGTACTTCAGAGATCACGTGAGTATTCATAGCCTAAAACCTTGTTATTTAAAATTAAAGCTGAAAATATAGGTTTTATTTGATCCTTTAATCAACTAGAAAAGTCCCATTGAGATATAATTCCACTTCTGCGAGGGAGCCCTGCTCAAGATGGGCAGCAAAATAAAAAGATTCAGATAACATCACAAAAAAACCCCATTCCAAAACACAACAACGAACACAAAACACAGATGAATCAGAGGCTAAAAGAATCAAAGCAAAGAACATCACGTGTTAAAAGCAACGACATTGTTCTGTAAAAACTGATTAATCTTTTTTTATATTGTCATTATTTTTTTATATATTTCAAAATTCATTGTTATAACATTCACAGGCAATACAAATGGATATACAAGCTATGGGATAAGAGTGAAAAGGAGCGCTATGGTACATTTTCAAAAGCCAGAAAGTCTCTGAGCTTTATTTTCATTTAGGTTGATTCATAGTCTGGGGAAAAATAATTAAAAAACTGATGTTAAAGTGTTTTCAAACATAAAATGTAAGTATAGTTGCAGCTCATTCCAAGCAGATTTACCATGTAGCTGTGTTCGGGTGATTGGGACCATGAGGAATTTCCTCTAATTGTCTGGTTTTGGATAATTTGAAAGAGCCAAGACAATGGATTGTAAATCGCCTGTCACAAAAACTAGGGTTTAAAGTAAACAGATTGTGGCATTATCTAATAAAAGCTTTAAATCTCCCCTGACACGTCCGCTGACATTTAGTCTGTGTCCTGTGGGGTCTGACAGACGGATCATTTAGCACTCTGACATGTGTGAAGTCATTTCCACTCCGACTCTCAGTGGATTCCTGCGGTGCTGTTTGTAATAACGACTATTGATCAGCTAAGTGATTGATGTTTTCTACTGCAGATCAAGGAGGTGGTGAAGATTCAGGCGTTCATTAGAGCCAACAAGGCCAGAGACGACTACAAGACGCTGAGTGAGTATGATCCCAGACTGTTTCTCTAGCAATATGTGAGGTCTCTTCAGCTTTGGTGGACTCTCTAAATGTCCTTTCTTCCTCACGCAGTCAGCGCTGAGGATCCTCCGATGGCGGTGGTGAGGAAGTTCGTCCACCTGCTGGACCACAGCGACCAGGACTTCCAGGAGGAGCTGGAGCTGATGCGGCTACGCGAGGAGGTGGTCACCAACATCCGCTCCAACCAGCAGCTGGAGAACGACCTGAACCTGATGGACATCAAGATCGGCCTGCTGGTGAAGAACAAGATCACGCTGCAGGAGGTGGTGTCCCACAGCAAGAAGCTGACCAAGAAGAACAAGGGCCAGCTGTCCGACATGATGATGATGAACAAGCAGAGGGGAGGCCTGAAGGCCCTCAGCAAGGAGAAGAGGGTCAAACTGGAGGCCTACCAGCACCTCTTCTACCTGCTACAGGTAACGTCTTTGATCGCTTTGTCTCTAGATCCTGAGCAGAATCACAGCTACGATACGGCTCTGATCATATTTAACTGCTTCCTTTTAGACCAACCCCACGTATCTGGCCAAGCTGATCTTCCAGATGCCACAGAATAAATCCACCAAGTTCATGGACTCTGTGATCTTCACCCTGTATAACTACGCCTCCAACCAGAGGGAGGAGTACCTGCTGACCAAGCTCTTCAAAACCGCCCTGCAGGAGGAGATCAAGTGAGGATCAGAAACACAGTCAGTAACAATAATTCATGACCAGAGGTTTTAAATCAGACGAGGCTAAAATGTGTCAACAACTGTCCCGCAGGTCCAAAGTGGACCAGATGAAGGAGATCGTCACAGGAAACCCGACGATCATCAAGATGGTGGTGAGCTTCCACCGAGGAGCGCGGGGACAGAACGCGCTGCGGCAGATCCTGGCTCCGGTCGTCAAGGAGATCATGGATGACAAGTCGCTAAACATCAAGACCGACCCGGTGGACATCTACAAGAGCTGGGTCAACCAGATGGAGACACAGACCGGAGAGGCCAGGTGAGCTGGAGATGAGGTCGTCTTGTAGCTGAAGACTTCTACGTGACAGCAGGGTGGCTAAATGTCTAAGTTTCCATTATTTATAGACCTTTTCAAACTTGACATTCTAAAATAGGCCCCTTTTGTATTTCCTGTTGCGATGTTTGTTAATACACTAGCTGACAGGAAGTAAACTTGGACCAAAGCTGTTGCCCTAGCAATAGAAGGACAATTAGAGCTAATATTTAATCATGATTAATTGTATGATTGTCCATGATTAATTGTGATTAATCGCACATTTTTATCTGTTCTATATATCTGAAGGGAGATTGGTCAAGTATTTAATCCTCTTATCAACATGGGAGTGGGCAAATATGCTGCTTTATACAGATGTATGTATATATTTATTATTGGAAATCAATTAACAACACAAAACAATGACAGATATTGTCCAGAAACCCTCACAGGTACTGCATTTAGCATAACAAATATGCATAAATCATAACATGGCAAACTGCAGCCCAACAGACAACAACAGCTGTCAGTGTGTCAGTGTGCTGACTTGACTATGACTTGCCCCAAACTGCATGTGATTATCATATAGTGGGCATGTCTGTAAAGGGGAGACTCGTGGGTACCCATAGGACAGATTTACATTCACTTATCTGGAGGTCAGAGGTCAAGGGACCCCTTTGAGAATGGACATGCCAGTTTTTCCTCGCCAAAATTTAGTTTAAGTTTGGAGCATTATTTAACCTTTAAGATGTATAAGTAAATTATAAAAACAGAAATAAAACAAATTAGTCTTTTATTTACATTGTATTATCATACACATGTGAGGAAAAAGCAGTATTGCAGATTGTACTGCATAAGTGTATAATCTTATATCAAGATATATTTAAAATCAGCAAAAAACTGATTCAGGCACCTTATGTTGAATTTATGGAGTTTCTCTGTTTATAATAACTCTCAGTATTACTGTAGTTTTAAGAGCAGATAGTGTTTTGTAGTGACCTGATTTTTATGCTAGTTTCAAGAAATCTCATCGAGTCATTATTGCATACCTTATTGCCAGATTTATTTGTTTAATACTCGCAAATTACAGAATATTTTGTTTGTTAGTAGAAGGGTTTTTGTGCAGTAATAATAGCATGCATAGTAAAGCCAAAAAGGCTTCAGAGGTTGTGATCAACACTGATGGAAGTCTTTGTGTCCTCCTGTCCTCAACAGTAAGCTGCCGTATGACGTGACTCCGGAGCAGGCCATGGCCCACGAGGAGGTGAGGACCAGACTGGAAGCCTCCATCAAGAACATGAAGACCATCACGGACAAATTCCTGTCTGCCATTATCGTCTCGGTGGATAAAATCCCGTACGTTCCTCTCTCACAGCATCACTGTCTACATACTTAACAGACACAAGTCAGCTGGTTCATACCAGCAGTATATTACATCCCCCTGCCTGTCTCACTGTGTTTATGTGGGTTTTATCTGTCAGATATGGGATGCGTTTCGTCTCCAAGGTGCTGAAGGACACCCTTCATGAGAAGTTCCCAGATGCTACAGAGGACGAGCTGCTCAAGGTTTGCATCTTTAATTTTTCTTTTCTTTTAAAGAAGTATTTCACCTCTGGATAGATGGTCTTTTCATAAAACTGGGCTTTCTATGCGTGATGAAATTGGTGCTACATGACCAGAGAAAACAGAGAAAAAGGGCTATGATATCCCCTTTAGTTCAAAAGGTAGAAAAACCTACAACAACCAGAATGCACTGGGCCCATTGAGGCGGTCTCCTCACCAGCTGCCGTCGCTTGACTCGCTGCGGTAGCGGCCTCTCACTCCTCCATACGCTGTTAATTCCTCCACACTGTATGGTGGCTCATATAAACATGTCTGATTCCAGCATTACACTATGCCCCCCTCTCTCTCTGTGGAGTTGTTGTTGTTTGAACTACAGCCCTAGAGTCGAGGGAGGTTAAACATTATTCGTTTGCTTATACTACCCACATCGTAGTGATATAAAGCTGGTTGAGGATCTGCAAAGTTTACCTCTAATGTTTGTCGCTCCATGGTCTAGGGTCAGTTCACAGTAGCATCTAGCCAGGTGGATAACTTCAGTTTGATGTGGAAAATATGAGACTGGGACTTTTATGCTACAGCCCCAATACGATTGGGATGAATTGCACTTGATTTGTGGCATTTCAAACAAAAAAACTGATGTTTACAGATGGATTTGTCGGCCATAAACTTTGACCCCCACATCCTTCTACATACAGATAGCTTACAGTCACACTGAGATCAAAAAACAAGTCTGTTGAAAACTGGGGAACTGACTCTTTAATCCTCCTCTTCTCTTCTTTGACAGAGGTTTTCTCATCTTCTGCCTGTCTCTCTCTCCTCCCTGTTTCTTACACATTTCTTTCCCTTTTCTTCTCTTCTCCTGCTGTTGCTCTGCTCTTCCTGCCTTGCCGACCAGCTGCAGCCTCTCTGTCGGGGTGTGGGTGGCCTCCTTCTTCTTCTTCTCTCCTCCTCTTCCTGCACAAGCTGAGCCCCGACATGGTCAAGAGCTTTTCCTCTTTTTGCACTAGCACCTACTAAACCCTTAAAACTCATCTCATCATGTCACTAATAATAATTCATCTGAACAGTCCTAACATAGAAAGATGCCAACATAGATGTAATTTGCAGCTCTTTTTTTGCAACATAATTGTACAGTAGGGTAATATCTGCTTGTTGTACATCACACAGCAGCTTTTGAATATAACTTAAAGTTACTATGAGGAGCTTTTATCTGGCTATGAGACAGTCTCAATGCCACCGGGTCAGATTCCACGTAAAATCAGTCAATCATGCAGGTTCACCAGAAACTCCTTCAGCTCAGACTCCAGCGGGGCCTCCAGCAGCGACCAACCCGCCGCGGACAGACCCGCATCCAGCTTTGCTTCCGGCAGGAGGTGGAGAGCTCTGTCCACAGCAGCAGCGGCTCCTCCTCCGGCCAGGAGCAGAGCTTCACCTCGCTGCTGGAGGCCCAGACTGTATTGTTGGGCCCTACTGGAGAGAAGGGAGGCACGGGAGAACCAGAACCAGGACTGAGCGGGGCAGACTGTCAGACCCTGCTGCAGTAAAATGAGAGGTTTTCTAAACGGACTCTGGCGCTTGGAAACACTACCGCTTTTGTCCACAGGGACCGCCAGAAACGACACTAAATGAAAGTTCCTCATAGTAACTTTAACTGTTTGATTAAAGTCATATATGTTTGTTCAGTTTTCAGATTTTAAGAGCTTTTATATTCTATTATGGTAACATTTTTCATCCTAAAAAAGGGCTCATAAAGCAAGAAAAATCACTTTCTCATCAACTAACTGATTTGACTTTTACTTTTCAGATTGTGGGGAACCTCCTGTATTATCGCTACATGAACCCGGCCATCGTGGCGCCCGACGCCTTCGACATCATTGAGGTGTCGGCGGGTGGCCAGCTGACCACTGAGCAACGGCGAAACCTGGGCTCTGTCGCCAAGATGCTGCAGCACGCCGCCTCCAACAAGATGTTCCTGGGAGACAACGCCCATCTCAACCCCATCAATGAATATCTCAGCGCCTCCTACCAGAAGTTCAGGTCTGGTGTCTGATCCTTATACAAACATGAAGTGTTGATTTTATTGTTTGAAGCTCTTTTTGACTTTCCTTCCTTCTTCCATCGCAGGCGTTTCTTTCTGGCAGCGTGCGACGTTCCCTCACTGGAAGATAAGTTCAATGTGGATCAGTACTCCGACTTGGTCACCGTCACCAAACCTGTCATCTACATCTCCATCGGAGAGATCATCAACACTCACACAGTCAGTTTAGACCCCCTCACTCTCCCTAAGATTGTTAATTTCCAGATGTTTTTGAGAGGTTGTGTCCTCTACAATCTGACTAACACGCTGACTGTGTTCTTTTATCCTGTTAGCTGCTGCTGGACCACCAGGACGCCATCGCTCCAGAGCACAACGACCCCATCCATGAGCTGCTGGAGGACCTGGGAGAGGTTCCCACTGTGGAGTCCCTCATCGGTGAGGCTTTCTTTGACAGTCTGGTTCCAGTCCAGCAAAAAAATAACTCCAAGAATTAAACTAATTCTCAGTTTACAGATGAGATGAGAGCAATTATTAACAGAAACCACCTAGTATGTTATCCTCTGATCCTGTAAGGACACTGTTGCTCGGTCTGATCAGCTCTCTTGTCTCGTCCAGGTGAGAATCCTCTTCCCCCAGACGACCCCAACAAAGAGCTGATGGGGAAGACCGAGGTGTCGCTCACACTCACTAACAAGTTTGACGTCCCCGGTGAGGCCAACACTGAGATGGACGCCCGGACTCTGCTGCTCAAGTGAGTTCATAACTGGAGATGATTCATGGCTAATAAAGTAGATTCATATATACGGTTGTTTTAGAAAATAACTTCAATGTTTCCTTTCAGCACCAAGAGGCTGATTGTGGATGTGATCCGGTTCCAGCCTGGAGAGACTCTGACTGAGATCCTGGACTCAACAGGAGGAACAGACCAGGTCAGAAATCAGATTTAGGGCCAACAAAGCAACTACTGCTGATGTTATGGACCCACAATTTAAATACATTTACCGATGTTTATGCGAATCAAACCAGACCCTCACTACAAGACTGTAGTTAACAAGTAGCTTTGTCTATAGGAAACTACTGGATTGCTTTATGGCACAAAACAGGAAGAGGCTGCACTACTTCCTCTTCAAACAGGTTCAGCGTGTAACAGTTAATATTGTAGCGAGCGACGGAGAGCGAGCTGTACCCAGCATGCCGTTCTGCATGTGACAGTACATATTGTAGCGAGCAACGGAGAGCCAGCTGTACCCAGCATGCCATTCGGCGTGTAACAGTTAATATTGTAGCGAGCAACAGAGAGCGAGCTGTACCCAGCATGCCGTTTGGCGTGTAACAGTTAATATTGTAGCGAGCAACAGAGAGCCAGCTGTACCCAGCATGCCGTTTGGCGTGTAACAGTTAATATTGTAGCGAGCAACGGAGAGCAAGCTGTACCCAGCATGCCGTTCGGCATGTAACAGTTAATAACCTAGCGAGCGACGGAGAGCGAGCTGTACCCAGCATGCCGTTCGGCGTGTAACAGTTAATATTGTAGCGAGCAACGGAGAGCAAGCTGTACCCAGCATGCCATTCGGCGTGTAACAGTTAATATTGTAGCGAGCGACGGAGAGCGAGCTGTACCCAGCATGCTGTTCAGCGTGTAACAGTTAATATTGTAGCGAGCGACGGAGAGCGAGCTGTACCCAGCATGCCGTTTGGCAATGTAACATTTAGTAAAGAAGACATATGCTCTCGCTAACAGAAGTGAAATATTGAATTGCCTGAATCTTAAAGATATAGAGTTGTTTCTATAGAAACATTGTTTAACGTTGACTATAATCCGTCTTGTTTTCCTGGATGACAGGAAGCAGAGTACCAGCGTGCGATGCAGCGGAGGGCCATCAGAGACGCCAAGACTCCAGAGAAGATGAAGCAGGTGAAGCCGGTGGTGGACGACAGCCTGACGCTGCAGGGCAAGAAGGACAAGATCAAGAGCAACCTGCAGAGGCTGGCCGAGCTGGGGAAGGTCCACCCGGAGAACCGCTATCAGGACCTCATCAACGACATAGCCAAGGTAACTATAGCAACAAACAAACAGGTTTTCTCTGGACAATTAACACAATCAGTGGTTTACTTAAAGGTGATGTATATGTGTGTGTGTTACAGGACATCAGAAATCAGAGGCGGTATCGTCAGCGTAGGAAAGCGGAGCTGGTGAGACTTCAGCAGACCAACGCCGCCCTCAACTCAAAGACCACTTTTTACAATGTTCAGATTGATTCCTACAATCAGTATATCAAGACGTGCATGGACAACCTGGCCAGCAAGGGCAAGTGAGTGACCTTTCATTTTATTTAACACGTTTCTCATTTGTGGTTCTCTCTTTCTCCTCTCTCAACGATCACCGCTGAGACATGTAGACATGTAGTGCTCCAAATTATAGATCAGGTTTTATTCATTTATGGCCGACGTTCGCATCTCATTATAGTCATATAGGATTTCTGTTAGCAAAGTTACACTGCCGTCTGTATTGTGCACATACAAGACAGGAATGTCGAGCTGGAGGGTTAACTGAGGCCGGGTTAAGTGTTTACATCCCAGGGTCAAGGGGCCGGGGCGGCAGGAGCGACCTGTAACAATCAATCAATCAAACTTTATTGGTACAGCATCTGTCAAACAAGTTAATGCAGTTCAAAGTGCTTCACAGATGACTGACAAGTGTGAAAATAAGACAGAACAAGTGTGAAAATAAGACAGCACAAGTGTGAAAACAACAGTTTGAGACAAATGCAAGCGAGAGAGTAAAAAGTATTAAAATGTAATTAAATAGATTTATAAGCTATAATAACAGTGATAGTAGTAAAACAGTGTAAAATAAAATCTAAATATAGAAAATAGATTAACAATGTACAACTTGAATACAATAAAGTGAGTAATTAATAAATCAACAATAAAATAGAATAAAATGTTACAACTTAAATGCAATAAAAACAAGTGATTAATGAAATCACAAGAAATAGAATACAGTTTTACAACTTAAATATAATAAAATAAGTGATTAATAAAATAACAATAAAATTTAATAAAATATTACAACTTAAATACAATAAAATAAGTGTTTATTAAAATAACAATAAAATAGGATATAATTCTACAACTTAAATACTGTAAAATAAATGTTTAATAAAATAAGAATAAAATTAAATTACATTTTACAACTTAAGTATAATAAGATAAGTGATTCATAAAATAGAATACAATTTTACAACTTAAATACAATGTACAAAGTGATAAATAAAATAACAATAAAATAAAATACAATTTTACAATTTAAATAAAAATAAGTGATTAATAAATTAACAATAAAATGGAATAACATTTTACAACTTAACTAATTTGTTAGAAATAACAGTAAAATGAAATAAAATTTTACAACGTAATTCAATAAAATAAGTCATTAATAAAATAACAATAAGATGGAATAAAGCTTTACAACTTGATTCAATGAGATAAGTGATTAATAAAATAACAATAAAATATAATTAAATTTTACAATTTAAATAAAAATAGGTGATTAATAAAATAACAATAAAAATCAATAATAAAATTACAACTTGAATACAACAAAGTGAGTGAATAAAATAGTGTAAAATAATGTCTATAAGCTATTGTTAATCCAAAATCTGGCTGAATAGGTACGTTTTAAGATTTCAACACTTCCAGCAGCTCTCAGATCTTCAGGCAGATTGTTCCATAATCTGAGTACATAATCTGTAGTCTGAGTTGTAGCTCCACTCCAACTTTCCCACCTCTCTTCTGGATTGGAGACACCAGAAAGAGAAGCGTTCATATTTCTAAATTGTGCCAGAAATCATAAGTGGGTCACTTGTAACCGGCAGCGGGTCACAGTCCTCCTCAGACTCCTGCTGGTTCTGATTTTGGACTTCTAATCGGGCCTGCTTTACTCCCGGAGAACGCAATTAAACACAGCTGCTGCTGGTTAAACAGAAAACCAGTACTGTGGGAACCAAAGACCAGGATCCAAACCACCAGAGCAGAGGTCCTCCTCCCTCTTATATTAGCTGTTTGTTAGTCACAAGTGGAATTATTCTGTCATCAGATCACATTCATATGAAACAGACTAGTTGACGGTATATTTATCACAAAGCAAAAGATAAATACAGGATGAAGGCCAGAATACATGGTTTGTTCATTTTCCTTAGTGTCAAATACATTTGACCTTCTGTCCTCTGATTTTCCAAACATGTTGAACACACTTAAAGAACCATTCATGGTATCATGTTGTACTGTACACTTGTCTTTCTCTCTTCTCAGGGTGTCCAAGAAACCAGGCGACAGCAAGGCCAAGAAGAGTAAACAGGTTTCACAGAAATACACCGCGTCTCGCCTCCATGAGAAGGGCGTCCTGATCTCGATAGAGGACCTGCAGCCCAACCAGTGAGTTCTGCTTCCTTTAAACGCAAAAAGACAAAGTCACGGCGCCAAATGCTGGTTACAAATGTGTATTTTACAAGAAGATCAATAGCTCTTACTCGCCATTTTGGTTAGTATTTTTTTGAGGCGATAACATCATGAATACTTTAGATATCTATAGTTTTTTTTATACTTTATTGTATCAATACATATCGTTCCTTTCCTTACAAACAAACAACAAAACACAGGAAAAACAAGGTTTCCTTATAGAAGTAGGCCTAATACTGCTGCTGCCACTTTCTATTGCAAACAACTTTTCATTCTTATTGATTTTATAAATGACCTTTTCCATAATACATATGGATACACACTGTATATATGTCTTTCTATAGTTTTGAATCTTTGTTTGAAACTTTATCTATACTGGCTGTTGTAATGAAATCCAGCCTGTTATGCTGCTCTAATACTCTTATTTTATGCAGTGTTAAATATCAAAACGTGACATAACGTGACGTCGGTTATCACAGTAACCTAATCAATAAGGTTGTGAATAATGTGAACGCCATCACTAGCTGAGTCAACGTTATGTTAGGTTGTGTGTATACTCCCGTGTTCTGAGAGGTCAAATTACTGTTTTTGTGAACGGAGTCTGGTGGCTTTGAAGAGAGCGATATAACGGCTTCAGTTCCCCATCGGAAAGGGCGGTCTGTCTTTACCTCGGCATCAGACAGCCCTTTCAGATAGGGAAGTGAAGCCGTTATATCGCTCTCTTCAAAGCCACCAGACCAGACTCCATTGGAGAAAACAGTAATTTTACCTCTCAGAACACGGGAGTTGCTGGTCTACCGCTGCATCGATCGATTAGTTTGTTTGTGTGATTGTGTGACTTTTGGATCTGAACTAACGTGGCGTCCACAGCAGTACATACAGCTTAGTTTCCTGCCGATACTCTTGTCTGCTTCTCCAAACTGGCAGCATGCTGATCTCCGTCTACGTTACTGTATGTGACGTTAATACACTGACTATAAGGATATATATATACTGTACATGTAGCAGCATCATCGTGCAGAAACCTACTTCAGGTCACGTGGGAAATTTGTTTTAGAAGGGCTTGAAGAGAAAATAGCATTTTGATGCTAAAACATACGTACGTAAGATAATAATAATAATAATGGACTCGCCCTTTAACTTCATCTCTGTCATTGTCATTCGTAAAAGACAATTTATTTTTTTCAGCAGTTTTAGTTAAATTCATGACAATTCATGAACCAGCGGGCTGTTGTTGATCAGTTTCGTAATAAGTCTTCCTTCCTGTTTCTCTCTTCACAGGTTCAAGAATGCTATTTTTGAGATTTCTCCATCAGAGACTGTCGGAGTTTTTGAGGTGAAGGCCAAGTTCATGGGCGTGCACTTGGATACGTTACAGTTAGAATATCAGGTATTGTTTCTTTTTCATATCTTTTATTTGTTCCTACAGTAAAGCAGACTGACAGTAGAGAGCTGTGATTGATTTATTGTGTCTGTGTTTGTTTGTCAGGATCTCCTCCAGCTTCAGTATGAAGGCGTGGCGGTGATGAAGCTCTTCGACAAAGCCACCGTCAACGTCAATCTGCTCATTTTCCTGCTCAACAAGAAATTCTACGGGAAATAGAGAAAAAAGAAAAGGATAAAAAGGGCTACAGACACTGATTCAAACCACAAAACCCACTCTGAGGGTCGCAGAAAGCCCTGACCTGAACCACCCTGGCTTCCCTTCACATTCCCTACTGCACTTCTCCTATGTGCCTATGCAAATTTATGTGCATTATTTTTTTTTATTATCATGTGGATCACCATATGTGCTTTAATGGAGCAGTCCATTGTGCGACTCGATCCTGCTGGAGTCTCTTTCTTACTGTCTGTAACTGTGGCTAGGTCAGAGGATTAACATTTGTATGTTTTGCTTTAAATATTATGAATACCTTGTGCATGGGCCTTGATTAATTATAAAAAAAAATGTATGTTTTATGTAAAGAGATTTTGTGTCTTTCTTAGCTGTTAGTTTATCTGCTCACCTGACTGATAAAAAAAACAAAAATCTCCGCCAAAACCAAAGTGCTGGCGTACTTTTCAGCAGGGCTGTAGGACATGAGACAGCATTTCATAAGTCCTGATCTGAAGGCTCAACAACTCCGTCTCCTCTGGGCCATTTCTCATGTTTGATGTTCTGTTGCTGCTCGAGGCAAATTGGAAAAAAAAAACCTAAAAGAGTTATGGGGGGAAATGAAAAACAACCTCCTTCAGCATATTTTATTTTGAAAACACTGTAAAAGACACTTTTGTAACACTGAATATCAACTCTCTCCTGACTCTCTTGATCTGGATTTGAACCACTTCAACTCATCTTTAAAGGAGACATATCATGAAAAACTCATTTCACAAACTACGTTTGTTTCTGTGCGTTCCAATACCCATACTACCATACTATTTAGTTTGTCCCAATAGTAGTAGTATGTCAACTGCAGTATGCTAAAAATACCAGGATGTCCTACTGCATCCGGTCGCATTTTGCAGTATGGAAGCCAGCATGCATTTCTGGCTATTCTGACCCACAATCCTTTGCGCAGCGGATATATGAGCAAGAGTGTTAACATTCAAGGTGCAATGTTATAAGAAAGACGTATGTCCCAATTGTGTGCAAACTGCATGCAACAGGGCAGCTTCAGTACGTACTAAAAGTAAAAAGAAAAAGTATGAGATATGGAACGCAGCGTACCTTTTGCAAAGGTGCACTATATTTTTCTCGCAAGCCAATCAGAGCAAACTGGGCTTTTTTGGGAGAGGAGGCTTAAAGAGACAGGCGCTAAAGGCCCAGACACACCAAGAACTAGAGGCAATGAAGGCCGACTGTTGCGTCGCCTCAAGTCGCCTTTGTCTCGGCCGACAAGTTGCATTTGAACGCACCGCAAAGATAACAGCGGTGGTAGTCTGTGTTCAACATTCAAAAAGGGGAAACAAGAAGACCAAAGACGGCGGATATACAAGCTGTTGTTATGATACGTACGTGAAACAAAGCAACGTTTTTACCGACCATTTTCACACCACTCTCACACGTCTGTGAAAATATCTGTGTATGGGAAAGATCAGATGAGATGAAGATGACAAATGAGAAGAGCCTTCTGTGTTCTTCCTCTTGGCTTTTACTCATTCAACATGCTGAATTTGCTGAAAAAACTCAGACACTAGAGCCGATGGTGTGGGACACACCACAAAAACTAGGCCGACAGACGCTCACCGATGGTCTCAAACTGTCCGACGGACAACCGTCAAGAGTGCAATGTTTTGACGAAGTAGTATGTCCCAATTGTATGCATACGTACTTTGTAAGGGCAGCTGCAGTATGTACTAAAAGTAAAAAGAAAAAGTATGTGATTTGAAAATGCACCCTACCTTTGCAAAGGTGCACCACATTTTTCTCAGTAGCCAATCAGAGCAGACAGGTGCTAGAAACGGAGCTTTTCAGACAGAGGGTGAATAAAGGAATATTCAGACAGAAAAATAATGTGTTTTTTTAACATTAAAGCATGTAAACATGTTCTAGTAGAAACCCAAAATACAACCTGAAAATGAGCATGATATGTCTCCTTTAAGACACACAAATATTCTGATATCTATGCAAAGAGAAAGCGGCATCAGACGTGGTATTTGACAAGAATTGCAAAAAAAAATGCATGCTCATATTGAGCTGTTAAACTCAAAATTTGATGTTTTTTTTGTTTTTTATATAATTAACTTCTAATTTGTTGCATGACAAATTCACATTACACCACGTCCAGTGTGTGTGTTGGCACTAATCTGGCTCCGGAGAGTCAGGATGTTGGTTTGTTTTGGACCGGACCGAGCCGATCGTGACTACAGCCCTCCGACATTCATGAGCAGGACATGACGTGGCGCTCCTGCACCGTGCAGATGTGCTCAATCATCGACTTACTGGAAATGACTTTCTTTATCTCTCTCGTGGGCCGTTTATCTTGTATAACTGAAACACAGATTATTGTGACACTCTCCAGAATCAGCCTGTTGGCCTGTAAAACGTAGGAGGAGGATCTAGACGTGTCAGATGGACATTGAATACAGATTTTTATGATGTCTTGTTGGAAAATAATTTGACCTTATTTATATTTTATATGTTGTCAGTCCACATTACGCTGTAGCTGATGTGTCAAACCCTAAAAACAGATGATGGCAGTCAGTGAGCTTGAGGATGTGCAGTATTACAGTAACTGGACCTGTTGTGGGTCCAGTAGATGTCACTCTACACCATCCAGTTTATTACGTCAGAGTTTGACTTGTTTTCTTGAGATTCCATCGATCCAGATGTTGATTTTCTGTCTCATGTAAAAGTTCGACCAGATGTTGACTCCGTTGTTTCTCATTCACAGTCCATTAAATGTATTTGACCTGTTTTAGAATAAAGCTCTACAGATGCAACGTGTCTTCCTTCATCTGACAGACGTGCAGGCAATGCTGAAAGTACATTAACTCAAGCACTGTACTTAAGTACAATTTTGAGGTACTTGTACTTTACTTGAGTATTTCTATCTTATGCTTCTACTCTGCACAACATTTCAGACGCAAATATTGTACTTTTACTGTACTAAATTTATTTGACCGTTATATTTACAGAAGATTTTACATACAAAACACACGGTTGCTTTGTAAATATGATGCATGTTTATAGATACAGAAAGTAGTTCAAATCAGCTCGACCAGCTACAGGACAACATACTGCTAGATGCATCAGTATCGAATACCACACTGTCAAAATACTCTGTTACAAGTAAAAGTCCTGCGTTGAAAATGTACTTCCATAAAAGTTTATCTGATATTAGGTTGCTTCAGAAATAAAGCTGACACATGCAAGCCACATTGCCACTACAATACAAAACGTATTTCTTTCATTGTAGTGCGTGGAGTGAGTTCTTCTTATGTTTATAATAGATCATGATATTTTACTAAATTTTATATATTTATTTTATTTTTTAAAATTTGTTTATTATTTTCTTGAGGGAAAAAAACACACCAGAGCTGGCAGGGACTCTATGATTTGAACATCTATTGAAATCTATTACTGCGTCCACCTCCTAGTATTAACTTCCCAAAGATATTGATAATATTCAATGGTTGAATATAACTAAATACATGTACTCAAGTACTTTACGTAAGTACAATTTTGACATACTTGTACTTTAACTGAGTATTTCTCCACCTTATACTTTATCTCCACTACATTTCAGGGGCAAATATTGTACTTTTTACTCCACTACATTTGTTTGACACAGTTATTAGATACTTAAGATGCTTACTTACATGATATGATGCAGTACTAACCTACCTTAAAATGCTCCTACATGTTATAGTATTATAGATAGCTATTAGATAGATAGATAGATAGATAGGTAGGTAGGTAAATAGGTAGATAGCTAGGCAGGTAAATAGGTGGGTGGGTAGGTAGGTAAATAGGTGGGTGGATAAATAGGTAGGTAGGTAGGTAGGTAAATAGGTAGATAGGTAGGTAGGTAAATAGGTGAGTGGGTATGTAGGTAGGTAAATAGGTAGGTAGGTAGGTAGATAAATAGGTGGGTAGGTAGGTAAATAGGTAGGTAAATAGGTGGGTGGGTAAATAGGTAGGTAGGTAGGTAGGTAAATAGGTAGATAGGTAGGTAGGTAAATAGGTGAGTGGGTATGTAGGTAGGTAAATAGGTGGGTGGGTAGGTAGGTAAATAGGTGGGTAAATAGGTGAGTGGGTAAATAGGTAGGTAAATAGGTGGGTAGGTAGGTAAATAGGTGGGTAAATAGGCGGGTACGTAAGTAGATAGATAGATAGATAGATAGATAGATAGATAGATAGATAGATAGATAGAGAGATAGAGAGACAAGACTAGAGAATTATATCTATAGAATACACAATATAAAATATTAGAAAGAATGTAGAAAGAATATATTGAAGGAAAGAAGAAAAACATCAATATAACAGGTGAATCCAGTGGTGTAAGTAGAGGACCTGAGTACTGATAATATTAGATTTACAGTATATTAGTAGTATATCAGTAGTAATCCCCTATAGAGAGAGAGACAGACAGTATAATGTAGTATATCAGTAGTAATCCCATAGAGAGAGAGACAGACAGTATAATGTAGTATATCAGTAGTAATCCCCTATAGAGGGACAGACAGACAGTATAATGTAGTATATCAGTAGTAATCCCCTATAGAGAGAGAGACAGACAGTATAATGTACTATAACAATAGTAATCCTATGGAGAGAGACAGGATAATGATGTATCTCTGTCTCCGTCCTGTGGTCTCCATCAGAACTGCTGCTGTTTAACGAGCTAATGTTTTTCTCGCAGTAGTATCGGAGGATAACAAGCAGCAGCGGATCTGAGTTGCGGTTACTCGCTCTGTCTGTCTGTCAAAGCAAAAGCGACGGAGAATAAAACACCAGCGGACACAAGAAGAGTAGTTCACCAGCGACGGAGCTTTATCATCTCTCTGCGTTGTTAGTTTGTTAGTTTGTTTGTTTATCTCCAGCAAGCAGCATCGGAGGAGGACTCGTCTGGTCGGAGTTAGTCTGAATCTCTCTGCTGTCTGTCGGTGGATTAACAACCAGAGACTGAAGAAGAAGAAGAAGAAGAAGCAACTTTAACTGTCACATTGTGGATTATATTCCTGCTCCACGAGTTTTGGATGTTTCTCCAGTTTGTGTTGAGAACATAAACTCCATTTTTTGTTGTTTTTAAAGTCGAGCAGCGGACACTTGTTGAAACACAAATTTACCAACTAACGTTTGCTACCGATGCTAACAACTTTCTCCTAAACATTAGCGCTTAAAAACTGCTTCTAATAATAATAATAATACATGTGTGTTAGTTAGATGTTTGGTCAACAAGTGTCATAAACATTGTTGAGTTGAGATGGCTCTGACAGCAGCTTAGCTAACTCGGCTAGCTGTTAGCCCCCGTTCAGCGTTATGTTAGCATTAGCATTGAAAGCTAACTAGCATCGACGGCTAAGCTAACGTGATGCTAACGTTACATTCAAACAAGTGGTTCTCTGGAAATATTAAATAATGTCAATATTAAAGTTATAGTTTACTATCAACTCATTTTAATCAACTTGTTGGTCGTTTATGAAAGTTATTAGAGTTAAATAGTAAACATATAATTTGCAAAAAGCTTAATTTACTAAGAAGAAGAAGTCAACTTTTTAATAACGGCTTTAAACGTTAGCTTAGCTACGTTAGCTTAGCTTAGCTTAGCTTAGCTTAGCTTGCTAGCTGTTAGCCCCGTTCACTTAACACAGCGTTATGTTAGCATTAGCATTGAAAGCTAACTAGCAACCTAGCCGTTATGCTAACGTTACATTCAAACAAGTGGTTCGCTGGAAATAATGTCAATATTAAAGTTATACTAACTTCTTTTTAATCAAACACGTTTTTTTGAAAGTTATTAGAGTTAAAATTGTAAAACAGTAATAATAATAATTCGCAAAAAAAGCTTTATTTACTAAGAAGTCAACTTTTTAATAACGTTAGCTTAGCTGCGTTAGCTACGTTAGCTTCGCAACGTTAGCTTAGCTGCGTTAGCTTAGCTACATTAGCTGTGCTAGCTTAGCAACGTTAGCTTAGCTACGGCTAACACTTATACTGCAGCCAGCCAGCCAGCAGCAGACTCTTAAAAACAAACTTTGGCCAACTAGTAATGTGTGCTATGTGTTTTAAAAGTGTGATGGGTTCATTTAAAGACTTTGGACTATAAACTTGGAGCACCATCTACCACTTTTTACTTTTTTTTTTTTACCACCCCCAACAACACCAACAAGTAGAGCTGAAGTTGTGACTCTGCGGCCCGGCACGATGTCCGGCTCCCCGGGCACAGGTGGCTCCAACCCGAGGAAATTCAGCGAGAAGATCGCGCTGCACAACCAGAAGCAAGCAGAGGAGACGCGGGCCTTTGAGCAGCTCATGACAGACCTCACTGTTTCAAGGGTAAATACACTAATTGTCATTTATTTGTTGCATTGTAATTAACAACACAAAGCTCCCTCTTTGCACACAGCAGCAGCCTCTCTGCAGCTCATCTGGAATGAGCTGCAGCCTGTTGATTGTCTGCAGAGATTTCTGGTATTCAACCAGTACTTCTTGTTTCTCTTCATGCAACTCATTCAGCAGTGGCAAACCCTATTACAGCTGGTCAGTCTAACGAGAAAAAACAATGAACCCAAACGACAAAACATAGAACCTGTTTTGTTTAATTGCAACCAGTATTGAAACAGGAAATGGGAGAAAGTATAGCTCCTCTGCTGCTCCTGCACCACCACCACCCTGAAGTTCCCCTGGTTATGAATACACTTAATTTTTTTTAGCTAATGTGCATTTATTTGTTGCATTGTAATCAACAACACAAAAGCTCTCACTCTTTGCACACAAGCAGCAGCCTCTTTGCAGATCATCTGGAATGAGCAGCAGCCTGTTGATTGTCTGCAGAGATTTCTGGTATTCAACCAGTACTTCTTGTTTCTCTTCATGCAACTCATTCAACAGTGGCAAACCCTATTATAGCTGGTCAGTCTAACGAAAAAACAATGAACCCAAACGACAAAACATAGAACCTGTTTTGTTTAATTGCAACCAGTATTGAAACAGGAATTGGGAGAAAGTATAGCTCCTCTGCTGCTCCTGCACCATCACCCTGAAGTTCCCCTGGTTATGAATACCCAAAGGAAGCACTCCTAAGATACAGTATACGCATGTCTTTCAGACCCCTGCTGTGTTTGCACCTTTGTTATTCTATTATATTTAATGAATTCCCCACGGGGTTAAACCGCCCTGCATCCTGGGCATTGTGTGCAAACTCTGCACAGAAAAGAAAGAGCAGGACCAGCTCAAGAGGATGGTTCATAATTTGGGCATGTTAGGCTTAAACACTCATATTTGTATTAAGCAGTGCTCCTATACAACTTGTCCAAATGTTGAGGCACAATGGCACACAACAGATGTTTTATTGTGTCATATTTAGGTGTCTTAAAGGGGACATATCATGCTCATTTTCAGGTTCATGTTTGTATTTTGGGTTTCTACTAGAACATGTTTACATGCTTTAATGTTAAAAAAAACTGAGCACATCTCTCGAAAACAAGATTTAATCGGTTAGTCGACAAAATCGTAGGAGTGTTATTCAACTAAGAATTTCTTTTGGTCGAGATAAAAAATAATCCTCAATTGCAGCCCTAAAATCAAGAAGCTATATTATTATTAGAAAAATAATATGGCCTGTTGTTTTAAGAAGGAGATGATGATGATACTGATGTTTATAATGATAGATTGCGGTGTTGGTTTGTTTGTTTGTCCGTTAGCAGGATTACTCCAAAAATCCGTCATGGATTTGAATTAAAATTTTTGGAGGGGTGGGGTGTAGCACAATGAACAATCTATTAGATTTTGGTGGCAATCCGGATCATGATCTGGATTCAGGAATATTTTTAAGGATTCCGATCAGCCTGAGCTATAAGACCACAGGGTATAAAACATGTGCAGTGATGATGCGTTGACGCATGACCACGCCTTCTTCTGAGAGCAGAGAGATACGTGTGTGGATGTGTGTGAGGGAGCTGCTGGCCGTCCGCGGTAAGACAGAAAAAAGCGGTAGATGACGGGATGACAGACAACGTTATACAGACATAACAAGGCTGCTGAATGAGAGAGGCATCCGCCGATACATTCCACGGAAACACAACGTGTTAATAATAAGCCGCCCACCTCATGGTACCGCCAGCTGTGAGCTTTGATCTGTTCTTAAAGTCATGCTTGGGCGGAGGTCTGGGCTCTCCGAGTGCCATTCTAGTTAGTGTTGTTAACTGTACTAATCATAGGTCAGACGTGCAATTACTATGTGAGAGCAACAGAGTTTGGTGTTTAACTCTTGAAAAAATTCACCACTCATATCCTGAATGAGTGAATACGTTTACATGCACAAAATATTATGTTTTTTGCCCTTATTCTGAAAAAGACAATATCTTTAGAATATTTCTGTTTACATGCAGCGGTGCATACTCCGATTAATGTAACCGGACGCGCGAACACAGCCTCCCTCTTTCATTCCTTCAACCACCTCCTTGAAAAAGTCGTTGTTGTGATATTTGTCCATATCCAAAAAACCTGTTGATATCCAAGTCTTTTATAATGTTTAAAAGTAGGTGAATTTCTCCTTTCAGACCATACATTTCGAACAGACTTTTCTTTTGGGGCATGCAGTTATAAAAATTGACATGACAATTTCAAACATATGCACTACACATTCCAAGTAGTAAAAATAGTGAATAACCCTGGGAGGATAAAAAAGGTCCTTTTCACATTATCCTCATGCCATTGGTTTTCAATGTGCTCTTTCTGTGAGTCCTGAATGGCCACAGTCGGGAGAGGATGTGGTTTTGAGGCGACCTTGAATGAAGTTTGCTATAAGGTATGAACTGTCAGTGACCCTGTGAGACAGAAAAGCCCAGTCAGTGAGGCCGAGGCTGGTCAGGACACACTGCCAGCAAACAGCTGGAATTAGAAGTAGCTGCTTCAACGTTTACACCAGTGACCAAAGACTGAATATAACCCCCCCCCCGAGGGGCTCTGAAGTACTCGAGAGCACAAACAGACTCCAGCCTTCTCTCAGCTGCAGCGAGCTGGCATCCGTGTGAACCATAAATGTGTAAAGTCTTCATGTTTAATGTTATGTAATAGCTGACACCAACACTGGAGTAAGAGGTTTAAATGGGGATTTGTGTTTTTTTTTTTTTTTTTTTATAAATTTTCATTTGTCCTAGATGGAAAATTGACTGTTGGTGGGACATAAAAAAATAATCACAGTCTGAAATATGTCCCTCTGTTTAGGGTGGTAGGGACAGTTGTAATCTGACATTCATTGGCCATTCAGAGATTTAATTTAACATTTTGTTGTCCCTGCTACATTTGAAATGTGTGTCCTCTGAATCAGTTTGGGTGCAGCTTTCAAGGTTAAAGTATTCTCAGAATTATAGACATAGTGTCTTCGAAGTTTTTGCAAAGATTACATTTTTATTAGTATCTCATCTTGTGCTCTAATGTGCAGAGAAAGGGAAAGTACCCACAGCATGACTGTCAGGTTTGTTTTTGCTTTTGTTCAGGACAAGAAACTATAGTTTTTGTTGATGGAACTGTTGTTGGAACTATTGCAACTGTTTTTTTGCTTCTGTATACTGGCCTTAGATGCCCATGAATGCTGACCAAAGAAATTCTTATTCGACTAACAGTCATATGATTTTGTCAACTGATCGACAGATCTGTGAAACCTGAGTTTCTCTACAAAGAATCACACAAAAGCACCACTTTAAATCTGGTGTTTACCAGAGATGTGCTGATAAGTTTCTTGGAAATAAGACATCCAGCATGAAAAAAGCATAAAAAAACGACTAATCAACGAAAGAAATCTTAGTCGCCTAAAACCAAAACGTCTGATTAGTCGACTAAGAGGGGATAGCGCTTATTGAAATTAAGTCAAAAATGAGATGAAGGTAAACAATAGGGGTCTAAGAAGATATCAATACACATTACGATATTATGTGTTGTGATACAGTATCAATTCTCCAAAACACTGTATTGATGTTTGATTAACCTCTTAAAAATCTGACGCTATTCGATTCAACATGCATTTTTTGCATGCAGTACAAATGTGTTATTCTGCTTATTCTAAAATCGTGTATTTCTGGTGTGTTCTTTATACTATGACAGTTTTCCAAAAATTAGATTTGAAAAAATCTGAATATATAT